>JAJQKJ010001764.1:0-84191 GCA_029574335.1 Rana kukunoris
CCAGTCTTGTGTACAAATGTCTTGTGCAAATGATTTACAGTGCATCCGGAAAGTATTTACAGTGCTTCACTTTTTCCACATTTTGTTCTGTTGCAGCCTTTTTTCCAAAATTAAAATTATTATATTCCTCAAAATTCTACAAACAATCCCCCATAATGACAACATGAAAGAAGTTTGTTTTGAAATCTTTGCAAATTTATAATAAATAAAATAAAATAAATGACAAAAAATCCCATGTCCATAAGTATTCACACCCTTTGCCATGACACATAATATTGAGCTCAGGTGTCTCCTGTCTCCACTGATCATCCTTGAGATTTTTCTACAACTTGATTGGAGTCCACCTGTGTGGTAAATTCAGTTGGTTGGACATGATTTAGAAAGGCGCACACCTGTCTATAGAAGGTCCCACAGTTATCAGTGCATGTCGGAGCACAAACCAAGCCATGAAGTCCAAGGAATTGCCTGTAGACCTTGGGGACAGGATTGTATGGAGGGACAGAGGGGGGAAGGGTACAGAAACATTTCTGCAGCATTTAAGGTCCCAATGGGCACAGTGGCCTCTTTAATCTGCAAATGGAAGACGTTTGGAACCACCAGGCCTCTTCCTAGAGCAGGTCTCCTGGCCAAATTAAGGGAGAAGGGTCTCAGTCAGGGAGGTGACCAAGAACCCGATGGTCACTCTGAGAGCCAGCATTTCTCTGTGGAGAGAGGAGAACCTTCCAGAAGAACAACCATCTCTGCAGCACTCCACCAATCAGATGGAGGCCACTCCTCAGTAAAAGGCACATCACAGCCCACCTGGAGTTTGCCAAAAGGCACCTGAAGGACTCTCAGATCATGAGAAACAAAATTCTCTGGTCTGATGACACAAAGATTGTACTCTTTGGCCTGAATGGCAACCGCCTTGTCTGGAGGAAACCAGGCACCGCTCATCACCTGACTAATATCATCCCTACTGTGAAGCATGGTGGTGGCAGTATCATTCTGTGGGGATATTTTTTCAGCGGCAGCAACTGGGAGACTAGTCAGGATCGAGGGAAAGATGAATGCAGCAATGTACATCCTTGATGAAAACCTGCTCCAGAGAGCTCTGCACCTCAGGCTGGGGCGAAAGTTAATCTTTCAACAGGACAACGACCCTAAGCACACAACAAAGGAGTGGCTACAGGACAACTCTGTGAATGTCCTTGAGTGGCCCAGCCAGAGCCCAGACTGAACATCTCTGCCGCTGCCTCATGATTACTCTTTCAGATCCAGGGGGGGGAGAGGTCAGCTATGGGTAAGGCCCGTCTCCTGTATTTAGCCATGGACAGAGGGCACAGTTGTCCCGCTTGACACCGCTGCCGAAAGCCCGTCAGACTCAGAGGATGACAGTTGCTGCGGCTGGGTGGTGCAGTATGAACATTTCGGGCAGGGCCAGGGAGGTATGCTTGGAACTCAGACTTCTTGCAGGCCGGGCATTTGCCCCCGAGCACATACGGCACTACAGTAAGTACAGTAAACCCATCTCCAGTTTTTACCGGTCCTTAGAGATTATAATGCCTCCTCATGATTCCTGGAGGACCGCACACGTAAGCCGGAGCTTTGCATAACAGCAGGACATGAAAATCACCTGGATAGGTCGTAATTGATGCTTCCAACCGCAGTAAACAAATGTCCCCAGGCCACAAACACACCCATAGCAACCGTTGCCGGGCGAGTCAGTTTACACAGGGATTAACTCTTCCTGCACGCACCTTCATCTGTATACACGGTCGTCCTGGTGACACCTTTAGGCTCCTTGTTTTAGGAAGGTGTGAAAGCAGAAGGCCAGAGGTCACCTTAGGGTTGCCACCTTTTCTTTAAGTCAAAACCCGAACACTTTAACAGGACACATATTTTTTCATACACATATTTTGATAATAATAAATAACATTTGTAATCATATGAAGTTAAAGCGGGGTTCTACCTTCGATTTTTTATTTTTTATTTTAAGTCAGCCAAACACTGTAGCTGCTGACTTTTCATAAGGACACTTACCTGTCCTAGGCGCCCGCGATCTCCGCCCCCCGAGGCCGATCGCTCAATCCTGGCAGCTCCCAGCGCCGCCATCCTTACTGAGGGAAACAGGCAGTAGAGCCTTGCGGCTTCACTGCCTGTTTTCCTACTGCGCATGCACGAGTCTCGCGGCTGCTTTCTGGGATACACACAGTTCCCAGAAGGCAGCGTGCACCATTGGATTATATGCAGGATGCCTGGACATACCAAAACAACCTGAGACCACACACCTTTAAACTATTTTTAAATAAATAATTTATTAATTATATACACACAGAAAACTTTATTAACATAAAATTACCAAAACACGCATACACATTTTTTTTGATAAATTAAAGGCCGCGGCATAACTATTGGTTTCTTCAAATAATCATTAAATATTTCCATTGCACCTTAGATAATTAACTGTACCAAATAAAAATACACAGCTCAGCCACTAAGACTCAAGCTGCATGAATTGCCTTAAATCATTCAAAACCACTATCCCCTTTTGCCAATGAGCAAAATGGATTTACCAGATAGCTATACCGCGACAAGGGAAGGGGGGGTGGGGAGATCCACTTTTGGTTCACCCTTGGAAACGGCCGGCCCTGAACCAACAGAACCAGCTCTTTAAATAGGGATTTTCCAAGAGCTGGAATGTTCTGGAAGGTCAGATGACCTTAACTGACCTATCCTGAACCCCTACCTTTTCACATTTTCCCCAGCAACCGAAATGCCTAAACCAATCCTGACCTTTCCCGCTCAAAACCGCTTTCAACCTATCACAAGCTCAATTCTAACCCTTAGCAACACACTGCTCTAACCAATCCCCAGGATTCCCGCCTAAAACCCCCAAGGGAACCTTGAAACTGCCCCCTGCCATGAATCCCATGAGGAAAAGGGGGGCCTGAAACAACCTAATCCCCCTTTTCCCCTTATTCCCTAGACAACAACGCGGGGAGGATGAGGAAGAAGACCTGCCGCGGTAGGGGAAGAGGCAGATTATGAACTTCCGCATAGCAATCGCCATTTCTGGTAAGTAAGTCTGCCGCCAGTAAGGACGATCAAGCGGCTGAACTGACGCTTTGATAGTTCTTATGGTGTAGGGAAGAATCGCAGGCTGAAAAAAGATATATCTGGATGATGCCTATAGATGCACCCATCATTCAGATATCCCCACTGAAAGCCAAGGACGTCATATGACGAACCGCGGTATGAAAGTGGTTAATAAGTGAAAGACTATTAAAGACTTTAAAGGGTTAGTTCACCTTTACCAAAAAACTGCCTATGCAGTTAAGGGGTGTTTGTATATAAAAACAAACTGTGCGGCTCTGACTGAAGTTGAATAATGTCCTTGCTATAGGTGTGCAGGCCATTTATGCACCTCATGAAGCCTGGCGCTCAATTTTCTTGGTGGGGGTGGGGGGTCATGACAGTAGTTTTCAGGTTCAGTTTTGGTCACAAATCAACAAGAAGGACATTCTAGAATTAGAAAAGGAATGCAATTAATAATGCGACTGGAGGGCCTCAGCTATTAGGAGCCATTACGTAAATTACTTATTTACCTTTGAGAGGGGGCAATTAGGAGGAGACATGATCAATATCTTTAAGTTAATCAATGGTGACTGTAAAGCCGGTAACAACGTGTGTAATCCTAGATCCCTGACGGGGACACGTGGGCACAATTTAGGGTTTGTGGAAAGGAGGTTTAACCCTTTCACTGTCACAGATGTAAATACTACATCCATAGCAGCACAGCCCTGGAGCAGTCATAAGTACTACATCTGTGGCAGCACAGCCCTGGTGCTGACATAAGTATTACATCCGTGGTGGCACAGCCCTGGTGCAGACATAAGTATTACATCCGTGGTGGCACAGCCCTGGTGCAGACAAAAGTACTACATCCATGGTAGCACAGTTCTGAAACAAACATTAGTACTATGTTCGTGGCAGCCCAGACCTAGTGCAGACATATGTGCTACATTGCAGCACAGCTCTGTAAACTGACCCCCGGTCTTTCTACATGTGTTCACCCGGATGCCAGCTTCCACACACAGTGCAAGGTGCCACTTTTCCTGCCAAGTACTGGTATCAGTTAGGAGTACTGAAGAAACTTCTAGTTGTCTTCCTTGATGAGAACAAGAAAGAGGTATATGCATTCTTGCTCACACTAAGGGCTTGCTCACACCAACAGTTGAGGAGCGGTACAGGCCCCGTGTTAGAGCTGCTTTTTTTTACTGCCCTCCCCAATCACTCCCCTTGCGGAAGCAGTGGCCAGAGGTGTACACATGCCTCAGCCGTGATCTTTTGCGGCCGTGGTAGGAATGATACCCCCTGCCAAGTGAATGGGGACGCTCTACATTGCACATACAAATACATAGGCTGGACTGGATGGACCTGTTCTTTTGCAGTTTTGCGCACATCCTTCTCTACAATGTAAGAGAAATAGAGAGAAAAATCTCAGGGCACAACTGATCTGGCTTTTCTTTTACTTCCTGTTGTGTCTCCAGGACAGGAAGTGTTGGGAATTCACTGGTGGGTCTGAACCTTCTCTTGTCTATCCCAAACTGAAAAATCTTCCTGTATGAGAGTGAGTCTCTCCAATTACTCGAGGCACTCATATATGATCACTATATCTATATGATCATATAGATAACTCCTTAACAGGTTGGAAACAGAAATTAGGTTAATACTCTGTGTGCGTGAGACAAGAGTGTTGTGTACTGTCTGTGAGTAGAAGGACAGGAAGGAAGTCTCAGCACTCTTCTGATCTGACATACGATACAAATACACAGGGCCGCCATCAGGGGGGTACAGGCAGTACACCTGTAAGGGGCCCAGAGGTCTCCAGGGGCCTGGATGGCAAACCCCCCTTTTTTTAATATAATTTTTATATGTATATATATCTCTCTCTCTCTCTCTCTCTCTCTCTCTCTCTCTCTCTCTCTATATATATATATATATCTATATATATATATATATATATATTATATATTATATATATATATAGATATATATATATATATAGATATAGATATAGATATAGACAGAGCTTTTTTTCTCAGAAAATAGGTGCAGGAACTCAACCACGACCCCGTTCAGATTTCGCAAACAGTAGAAGGGTGTTAAAGGTGCATTAAATACCAGGATTGCATTACATAGAGAGTACAGGGTTCAGTGGGTTACACACAGAGTGCAGAGCTGTCACTTGTAAACACAGAAAGCAGACTTCTATGTTTACAAGTGAATGTGGTGAGCGGGCACCAAAGGGTCTGAGCCAAAGGTGGTGGAACTGAGTTCCCCCAAGTTCCCCCTGAAAAAAAGCCCTGGATATATATATATATATATATAGATACATATGTATATATATTTTTTTTATTAAAGGGCCCAGAGGTCCCCAGGGCCCCCGGATGGCAACCCCCCCTTTTTTTATACATTTTTATTTTTAAAAATTTTGTATATTTTTTAAAAATGTTTATTTTATTTTTTATTTTTTATTAAAGGGCCCAGGGGCTGGTACCCCCCCCCTTTTTTATACATTTTTATTTTTTATTATTTTTTTGTTTTTTGTAAGGGGCCCAGAGGTCCCAGGGCAACCCCCTTGCTTCTCAATCCACGACCCCCCGCTTCTCAATTAGTGGCGTCAACCCCCGCTTCTCAATTTGAGGCAGCAGCACTGCCTGCCCCCCCCCCCCCCCGATTCTCTGCTCCAGGGGGCCCATGCCTGAAGCTGTGTAAGGGGCCCCATAATTCCTGATGGCGGCCCTGCAAATACATACAATCAGTGTCACTGTTTTCAACATAAAAAGACCATCAAATCTAGTATAATATAGATCATGCCTCATCACCCACTTTACAAGCAATCTGTGCCAGTATCCAACACTACTGAGCTCTAACCCAATAAAGGTTCATCAGAAATTCAATGCTAAGGCATCCATCAGATAGATCATAGATGGAGCATAGATATATCATAGATGTATCATAGATGGAGCATAGATATATCATAGATGGATCATAGATGGAGCATAGAGGGATCATAGATGGAGCATCGATATATCATAGATGGAGCATCGATATTTCATAGATTGATCATAGATGGAGCATCAATATATTGTAGATGGAGCATCAATATATCATAGATAGATCATAGATGGAGCATCGATATATCATAGATGGAGCATAGATGGTTCATAGATGAATCATAGAGGGAGCATCAATATATCATAGATAGATTATAGATGGAGGATACTGTACAAGGATCATAGATGAGTCATTTGTAGATCATTAATGGATCATAGATAGATCGTATGTAGATCATGAAAAAATGATAGAAGGATCAAAGATGGATCATAGATGGATCATAGGGAGATCATAGAAGGATCCTTGATAGATCATAGAAGGATCATAGAAAATCATAGAAGGATCAAAGGTTGATCATAGATGGAGGATAGATGGACCATAGAAGGATTATATGTAGATAATAGAAGGATCATAGATGGATAATAGAAAAATCATAGAAGGATCATAGATAGATGGATCATAGATGAATCGTAGGTAGATCATTGTAGATCATAGAAGGATCATAGGTTTGTACATCTCAGTTCTAGATGTATAGAGGGCCTTGTGGACGAGGTCAACAGTTTTTTGGGCTTATATCTATACCAGACCTTTGTTTATTTGAAAAACAAATACATCCTTTTGGGTTGCTTTGTACATTTTTTTTCCAGTTCTGTGCAGTATTCTATTGTAAAACAACATTGCCTCTGTTCAGGAGCTTCCAGTAATAAAGACCCCTCACTGCTGCTCTCTCTCCTTGTGCAGGGTGACTGGTCTTGTCTCCGCCCCCCCCTGTAGTTTTCTGCAGGCAGCCTGCTGGGCCCCTCCCACAGCTACTTTTACAAAGTAATATCTCTGGTTGGCAAAGGCATTTGGTGCGCACAAAGTGAGTTTATTTCCTTTGTTTCTCCTATGAATATATTTTTTATTAAAGCTTTTGTGCCCGGAGTTCAGCTTTAATCTTTTTCCTTGTTTTTTTTTTTTTGTGTTTTGAATGTTTTCTTCTTTATATTGACTATTAATAGAAATAATAAAGTTGATGTTTTTTTTTTCGTCAACTTTCGATGCAACTTTATTGGTCCAGTTCTTAGTGGTGTTGAATACTGGTATAGATCTTGTGATCGTCAGGTGTTAGAAAATTGGCATTTGAAGTGAAGCGATAGCAAGGCAGAGCCTGCAGGCTGTCTGTCACTCACTCATAGGTGTTCTTAGGTTTCTAACGCACGAACGGCGAGAATGTCCGTCTTTGATGTCACTGTAATTGTAGCGAATGCGGTAGTCCGACCTTCCCTGTCCATTGTGCGGCACCGCTCCCTAACTCAAACATCTCCTCAGTTAGCTTTTTGGTCAGTAAAATGTGGTTAAACCTGATCTACGCCCAGCAGAAGACGCAATGACACTCCCACAGCTTTCTATTTTCGGATCATTTGTTGAGTCCTCAGAATGGCAGCCACGTTCCTGTGTGATCAGATTTTCATTCTCTCCCTTTGCATGCAGAGTTCTCTCTTTGCTCATCTTCCTTTCAATGCAAATGTTTGCAATCAGCAGTTTGGTTTGCGCAGCCTAATTGTGATGGCCACACATATTAAACTCCTCTGGTACAATCTCCCTCCGCCAGGGCTGCCATCAGTGGGGTACAGGCATTACACCTGTAAGGGGCTCGATGGTCCCCATGGGTCAGGCTAGCCCCCCTCACGTTTTTATTTTATTTATTTTTTTGCATTAAACCTGTAAGGCCGCGTACACACGATCGAATATATCTGCTGAAACAGGTCCGCAGACCAGTTTCAGCGGACAGATTCGATCGTGTGTACGGGCTAGCAGATAGGTTTCCAGCACTCAAAAGTTTTAAAGCATGCTTTAAAACTTGTCTGCTGGAAAGCCGTCTGTCAGATATGTCTGCTGGTTAGTACGCCTAACCAGCGGACCAAAATCTCCCGCATGCGTCGAATTGATTCGACGCATGCGTGGAAGTATTTTACTTCCTGGTTTGGTGACGTGGCGGCGTCAACGTCACCGCCACCTTACCGCGCTGTCTGTCCATGGGGATTTTGGTTTGATCGTGTGCCCACTATGGATGCATCGCCACTGGATGTGAACGTACGTCATAACCTGCACCAAAACGCTGTACACGTTTAGATGCGATGCAAAGCACACAACCACCGGTGATTGCGCTTTGATGTAATGTAAGGGCGCTGCCCAATGCCCGGGAAACACAATGAGATCATCGGATGAATGATTGTCCGTTTTTTTTTTTGCATGCTAATCTCAGGTCCAATCTGACGAGTTTACTAAAGTCACGAAAATTCTCGAACGACAGAATAAAAATATGGAAGTGATGTCATGTGTATTGCATTTTCCAATGACAGCTGTACTGATTAAACGAAAATCATACAATCAAATAATATCGGATGAACTGTCCTGACCGACTCTCGAAAGCTGTGTACTAACGTTCATATTATCAAACGATCGCTCCGAAATCTGCATTTTTCAAGCTCGCCATGACGATCGGTGGGTGTGGGCTGAAATTATCGCCCCATGAGTGGCAGTGACAGTGACAGGGGGGTACAGGCATTACACCTGTAAGGGGCCACCAGTGGGGTACAGGCATTACACCTGTAAGGGGCCTGATGTCCCTAGGGGCCCGACTGCCCCCTTTTTTTTTTTGCATTACACCTGTAAGGGGCCCAATGGTCCCCAGGGCCCATTACAGGCCCAGCTGGCCCCACCCTTGTTTCTTTTTTTTATAACATTTATTTACATTTTTTAATATATTTATTTTTTGCATTAAAGCTGTAAGGCTGTAAGGGGCCCAATGGTACCCAGGGCCACTTACATGCCCGACTGGCCCCCCTCCTGTTTTTTTTTTCTGCTCCTGGCGGGCCCTGCCTGAAGCTATGTAAGGGGCCCCAAAATTTGTGATGGCTGTGACCATTATTTTTAATAAAATCCCAGCACACTAAGCATTTGGGTGATTTGATGAAACATTGCATAGTGTTCTGTCAGTGGGAATTGCTGCCACCAGACATGACTAGTGTGGGTGTCTATGGGACTGTGACTGGATCTGTGTGGCTCCATTCTCAGTCACACGTCATACTGGACGTCCACTGAAGCTGGGGGCGGGGCGATGATGTCATCCATGTGAGCCGGAAGTGGGAAATCTCACACAGGGCTGAGAGAGAAGTGAGACTCTGAGGAGAGCTCTGTGAGTTTTGGGGGCAGGGAAGCCTGAGGATGTGAGGAGGGCATTGTAAAGCCTGAGAATGCGAGGAGGGCATTGTAAAGCCTGGGGATGTGAGGAGGGAGGAGTTGTGAAGCCTTAGGATGTGAGGAGAAGGGTGTCCTTTGAAGCCTGAGGAGGAGAGAGCGAGGAGTTGTAAAGCCTGAGGATGGCAGTGAAGCCTGGGGATGTGAGGAGGAGGGAGGAATTATGAAGCCTGAGGATGTGAGGACAACGTTGTGAAGCCTGAGGAGAGGAGGGAGGAGTTGTGAAGCCTGAGGAAGGAGCTGTGAAGCCTGAGGATGGCAGTGAAGCCTAAAGATAGGGGGGCGATGTGAGGAGGACAACATTGTGAAACCTGAGGAGGGGAGGGAGGAGTTGTGAAGCCTGAGGATGTGGGGGGCGGCGTTGTAAGGCATGGGGATGTGAGGAGGACAATGTTGTGAAGCCTGAGGGAGGAGTTGTGAAGGTGCCTGAGAATGTGAGGAGGGCACTGTGAATCCTGAGGATGTAGGGGGGGAGGCGTCATGAGGCCTGGGGATGTGAGTAGGAGGAGTTGTGAAGCCTTAGGATGGCAGTGAATCCTGAGGATGTGAGGAGGACAACGTTGTGAAGCCTGGGGAGAGAGGAGTTGTGAAGCCTAAGGATGGGGGGGGGGGCGTTGTGAGGCCCGGGGATGTGAGGAGGACAACGTTGTGAAACCTGAGGAGGGGAGGGAGGAGTTGTGAAGCCTAAGGATGGGGGGGGGGGGCGTTGTAAGGCATGGGGATGTGAGGAGGACAATGTTGTGAAGCCTGAGGATGGCAGTGAAGCCTGAGGAGGGAGGAGTTGTGAAGCCTGAGGAGGGAGGAGTTGTGAAGCCTGAGGATGTGGGGGGGGGCATTGTGAAGCCTGGGGATGTGAGGACAACGTTGTAAAGCCTGAGGAGGAGGAGGGAGGAGTTGTGAAGCCTGAGGATGTGGGGGGGGGCGCGTTGTGAAGCCTGGGGATGTGAGGAGGACAACGTTGTAAAGCCTGAGGAGGAGGGAGGAGTTGTGAGGGGGGAGCTGTGAAGCCTGAGGATGGCAGTGAAGCCTGAGGAGGGAGATGTTGTGAAGCCTGAGGATGGGAGGAGGACAGGGTTGTAAATCCTTAGGCTGTGAGGAGAAGGGGGCCGTTTTGAAGCCTGAGGATGTGAGGGGGGAGTTTTGAAGCCTGAGGATGTTAAGTGGGTGTTGAAAAGGTGGGGGAAGGAGGAGGACAGGGTTGTGAAGCCTAATGGCCCATACACACGATCCGAATATCGGCCGATGGATCGTACGACTTTTTTCGCTCAATAATCGCAAGTAAAATAAAATAGGTTATTAAACTCACGAAAATTCTCGTACGACAAAAAAAAAAAGATCGTAAGTGATGTCACGTGTTGTAATGTATTTGTATTGTATGACGACGACTGTACTGACTAAACGAAAATCGTACGATCTGACATCGTACGAGGAAAATTTTTGCGCTTGTCCGATCGAAAAATATCGGATGAACGGTCGTGATCGGCTCTCGAAAGTAGTGTACACACGATCCGAAAATCGTACGATCCATCATCGGACAATCGTTTTAGTCCGATATTCGGATCGTGTGTATGGGCCATTAGGCTCTGAGGAGAAGGGGGGCCCTTTGAAGCCTGAAGAGGGAGGAGCTGTGAAGCCTGAGGAGGAGGGAGGGAGGAGCTGTGAAGCCTGAGGATGTGGGGGGGGGGGGACTGTGAAGCCTGGGGAGGAGGGAGGGAGGAGTTGTGAAGCCTGAGGAGACGGTGGGGGGGGGGGTATGGGAAGCCTGAGGATGATGTGAGAAGGGGGGCTGTGAAGCCTGAGGAGGAGGGAGGGAGGAGCTGTGAAGCCTGAGGAGACGGTGGGGGGGGGGGGTATGGGAAGCCTGAGGATGTGAGAAGGGGGGCTGTGAAGCCTGAGGAGGAGGGAGGGAGGAGCTGTGAAGCCTGAGGAGACGGTGGGGGGGGGGTATGGGAAGCCTGAGGATGTGAGAAGGGGGGCTGTGAAGCCTGAGGAGGAGGGAGGAAGGAGCTGTGAAGCCTGAGGATGTGGGGGGGGGGGGGACTGTGAAGCCTGGGGAGGAGGGAGGGAGGAGTTGTGAAGCCTGAGGAGACGGTGGGGGGGGGGGGTATGGGAAGCCTGAGGATGTGAGAAGGGGGGCTGTGAAGCCTGAGGAGGAGGGAGGGAGGAGCTGTGAAGCCTGAGGAGACGGTGGGGGGGGGGGGTATGGGAAGCCTGAGGATGTGAGAAGGGGGGCTGTGAAGCCTGAGGAGGAGGGAGGGAGGAGCTGTGAAGCCTGAGGAGACGGTGGGGGGGGGGGTATGGGAAGCCTGAGGATGTGAGAAGGGGGGCTGTGAAGCCTGAGGAGGAGGGAGGAAGGAGCTGTGAAGCCTGAGGATGTGGGGGGGGGGGGGACTGTGAAGCCTGGGGAGGAGGGAGGGAGGAGTTGTGAAGCCTGAGGAGACGGTGGGGGGGGGGGGGGTATGGGAAGCCTGAGGATGTGAGAAGGGGGGCTGTGAAGCCTGAGGAGGAGGGAGGAAGGAGTTGTGAAGCCTGAGGATGTGGGGGGGGGGACTGTGAAGCCTGGGGAGGAGGGAGGGAGGGAGGAGTTGTGAAGCCTGAGGAGAAGGGGGGGACCATGTGAAGCCTGGGAATGTGTGTGTGGGGGGACGACACAATTGTGCAATTGTCTGTTAAAGCAATGCAGTTCCGAATTGCAAAAAAATGGCCCGGTCATCGGGCAGCCAAATCCTCCGGGGCTGAAGTGGTTAATGTGACGCACCCATAACGTACGGTGAAAATAATGAGTTTGATTTCTTTCATTATACACAAATACAGGAACTGTTCCTCTTTCTCTTTTTTAAGTTTCTTTATTTGAATTGTCCTACATACAGAGAAATAAACAATTTCATGCATCCATCAATCATAGGATCCATTCAAAATCCAATTACCAGCATTTCTCCTTTCCTAATTCCCTCCACAGAGAGAACAATCCCTATTATTTGGGACGGTCCCATTGTGTCTCTTGTATTCCCTGACAACTGACTTTACTAAGAAGAAAATCCTCTACATCTCTGAAGATGAGAAATAGTCCTCTTCCTTGATGGGTGTCTCTGAAGGTTGGGACTGTCCCTTTAAAAAGCTGACGTTGGTGCAGTGTAGTGACACCCCCCAGGGGCGTGTCCTTTATCTCCTTAGCCCCTCCTCCCCTTCACACCCCTGTCCTCCCTGAGATCCAGCACAGAGCCTCAGGGACACAGGTAATGTTCACTCCTCTGGGGGGGGATTTACAATATTTTCCCCTTCTTTAGGGGTCTATCTCTCCCCCTTTCCTCTCTGCTGTGCCCCTCTGAATGTAGATTCCAGGACAGAGGGGGGTGGGGGGATTCCGGGAAGGGGTGGGGGGTCTTGGATGATCGTCCCGGAGTAGATCGGAGCTGCGTACACCCTAAGGTGGGGGGTGGGGAGGGAGTGGATGATCCTCATTTGTAGTTTTTGTAGCAGAAACTTTTTCATTTAATTTGTTACATTTGTATCTTTCTGAGTTGCCCTCTTAAAGGGCCAGTCCACCCACCAGGGGCAGGTATCGGAGGAGGACAGGTTGTACCACCCACTGTTCTGGGAACTCCATCGGTGAGATTTCTGGAGCTTGAAGGGTTAGTCCCCCCCCATTTAATGATGCAGGAGAAGTGAGACTCCTCTGATGGGGTCATCTCAGGTGCCTGTAACTGGCATACCGGTGTTGGGTGGAGTACTCGCTCCCCTGTGGTTGGGGTGTCAGTGCAGAGAAGTGGTGACAGGGCGATGACTACCTCACTTATGGGCAATGGCACCTGCAGCATGGAAGACCCTATGCCTGGCTGTCTGTGACCAGTACTCAGAGATGAGAAAGTCAGAGCTCGGTGAGAAGTCCTGCATGCTTCCTTCAGGACTGAAGCCAGAGAATGAGCTTGACAGCCAGGCAACCGGCATTTTGATAAGCATTATATTTAAGCACAGCAATCTTAAGAAGTGCTGAAGCTTGAGCTTGACAGCCAGGCAACCAGCATTTTAATAGCAGCAATGGCGGCCTGCATATTCTTATGGTGCAGGTTCCCTTTAATAAGCAGAGGCGTGTGATTGGTCTGCTTCTTAACCAGCAGGTCAGGCTGGTTCTTGTAGTGCCTCAGCACTGGATTCTATTCATATGCACAGAGTTTCATAATGATCATGGGAGGTTTTGGGGGCACATGGACCCTGGGAGGGTTTGGGGGGGGGGCCTCTGCTATGGGAGGGTTTAGGGGTATCTGCCCTTGAAGGGTTTGAGGCACGTGGACCCATGGGAGGGTTTGGGGGGGTTGCATGAACCCTGGGAGGGTTTTGGGGGGGGGGGGGGGTGCATGGACCCTGGGAGGTTTTGGGGCACATGGACCCTGGGAGGGTTTGGGGCACATGGACCCTGGGAGGGTTTGGGGCACATGGACCCTGGGAGGGTTTGGGGGGCACATGGACCTTGGGAGGGTTTGGGGCACATGGTATCTGCCCTGGGAGGGTTTGGGGGGCTTATGGGCTCTGGGAGGTGGGTTTGGGAGGGAGGGCATGGACCCCTGGGAGGGTTTGGGAAGCACAGGGACCCCTGGGAGGGTTTAGGGGTATCTGTCCTGGGAGGGTTTGGGGGGTGCATGGATCCTGGGAGGGTTTGGGGGGCGCATGGATCCTGGGAGGTTTTGGGAAGCACAGGGACCCCTGGGAGGGTTTAGGGGTATCTGTCCTGGGAGGGTTTGGGGGGCGCATGGATCCTGGGAGGTTTTGGGGGGCGCATGGACCCTGGGAGGGTTTGGGGGGGCGCATGGACCCTGGGAGGGTTTGGGGGGGGGCATGGATCCTGGAAGGGTTTTGGGGGGCGCATGGACCCTGGGAGGGTTTTGGGGGGCGCATGGACCCTGGGAAGGTTTTGGGGGGCGCATGGACCCTGGGAGGTTTTTGGGGCGCATGGACCCTGGGAGGGTTTTGGAGGGGGCATGGACCCTGGGAGGGTTTTGGAGGGGGCATGGACCCTGGGAGGGTTTGGGGCACATGGTATCTGCTATGGGAGGGGTTGGGGGTATCTGCCCTGGGAGGGTTTGGGGCACATGGGCCCCGGGAGGGTTGGAGGGAGGCGCATGGACCCCTGGGAGGGTTGGGAGGGAGGCGCATGGACCCCTGGGAGGGTTGGGAGGGAGGCGCATGGACCCTGGGAGGGTTGGGAGGGAGGCGCATGGACCCCTGGGAGGGTTGGGGGGAGGCACATGGACCCCTGGGAAGGTTTGAAGGCGCATGGGCCATGGGAGGTTTTGGTGGTGCATGGGAGGTTGGGGGGTGTTGACCATGGGCAGTTGGGCGCAGAGACCCTGGGAGGTTTGGGGGGCACACGGGACCAGCATGCTGTAAAATTCTGGCATTAAATAGGGCCGGAAAGGGTTACATTTCTATTGCAATCGGTGTCCCCACTGAACAGATTCAGCCCCTCACTTCCTGTCAGTGCTCAGAAATGTCTCCAATGGGGGACACAGGAAAAAAAAAAAACACACAGGCTAGGGAATATGAATGTTTTCATTGCCATCTTCCTATCCTGGTGGGAACTCCCCCCATTTCTCATTCTGGTGTCACGTGTTAAGGAAGTGAGGGGAAATCTCCATCATGGGGACAGAAAAGGGAACCTGACAGAAGTAAAGACATAAATAAATGCAACTCTCTAACCTTTAATACATCACTGCCTGGATATGACTAGGTGTCGGCCTCTTGCAGCTCCTGTCCAGCAGGGCCGGGGGGGTGTCAGAGGAAGAAGCAGCACAAAGAGCCAATCGGAAGCATGCTGATAAGAGGAGAGAGCAGAGAGATGAGCTCATCACTGTGCTGCTTCTCCTTTCTCCATCTAGTCAAAGCCTAGGACAGGGATCCTCAAACTACGGCCCTCCAGCTCTTACAGAACTACAAATCCCATGAGGCATTGCAAAACTCTGACATTCACAGACATGACTAGGCATGATGGGAATTGTAGTTCCTGAACACCTGGAGGGCCATAGTTTGAAGACCCCTGGCCTAGGAGGACTACTTGGGTTCAGACTGAGAGGACATCTAGTGGCAGAAAACAAATACTGCAGGAGAAATCTTTGGATTGAAGCTGAATGTTGCAGCAAATTGCTGGTTTTGTTATTTTAATGGGCTCTTTGTTTTTATTTTGTTGTTTGTGTCTGGAGTTTAGATTTAAAAAAACGAAAGGCAACTTTTTTTTTTTTTTGGGCGGGGGGAAACAATGGGGAGGGATTACATCCCGTCTGGTTTTTATTGTTCTCTGTGTCCCCGTCGGAGAGATTCACCCTCTTTATTTGTCCTGTTTACTGTTATTATTTTTAATGAAAGTAAAAGAAAATCCTAAAATGTTGGGTTGTCCCCGGAAAAGTGAAGAAATCTTATAATGGGGCACAAGTTCTGGTGACAAACGGGGGGGGGGGGGGGGGGGGGCCTTACTTTGCAGGGATTTCCTCTCTCACTTCCTGTTTGGCTATTGGACAGGAAGTGGAGGGAAATCTCTGCAATGGGGTACAGATGGCCCCCCCAAAAAAAACCAATACAGGGGTTATAACCCTCCTTTGCTCTATCCAACATAGAAAAAAAAATCCCCATAGTTCTACTCTATGAAAAAATATAAATACAGACAACGTTGGGGTTGAAGATTTGCAGAATTTGAAAGAGTTCTTTTTATTTTTTATTTTTTTTATTATAACTTCTTATGACAAATATAACATTTCCATATCCTCCTCCACTCCTGGTGCTGTGTCATTGCTGGTGAAATGTGACTCCCCCTGCAGGCGCCCCCAGGCCTTGCAGTCGATCGGGTCTTAGTCACACAATAAGGAAGTAGTACAGCTCATGGCCGAGCAATGTGCCCTCCCATCCCCTGGTGTGAACCAACAGATGCTCACATGACAGCCGGCTGATTATTACAGAACAGAAATCAGCTTTGGATAAAATTGGGAAGGGTTAGATCCTCCTGCTAGGTTTTTACTTCTGTCTGGGATTCCCCCCCCCCCCCCCCTTACACTTCCTGTCCCAGTGACAACTATACAGTGTGAGAAAAACTCCCCAACAGCAGCGTGGACAAAACACACAGCTCCCGGTCCTGTCAGGGGAGAAATGACCTATCGTCTGTTCATACAATGTAAGAACAGCGATTTGTCATTTCCCCTAGTCAGTCCCACCCCCCCCCTTAAGTTAGAACACACCCAGGGAACATGTTTAACCCCTTCTTCGCCCCGTAGTGTTAACCCCTTCCCTGCCAGTGGCATTTTTATAGTAATCAATGCTTTTTTTATAACACTGGTCGCTATATGAATGACAATGGTCCCAAAAAATTGTCAAAAGTGTCCGCCATAATGTCGCGCAGTACCGATAAAAATCGCTGATCGCCGCCATTACTAGTAAAAAAAAAAAATATTAATAAAAATGCCATAAAACTATCCCCTATTTTGTAGACGCTATAACTTTTGCGCAAACCAATTAATAAACGCTTATTGCGATTTTTTTTTTTTTTATACCAAAAATAGGTAGAAGAATACGTATCGACCTTAACTGAGGGAATTTTTTTTTTTTTATATATTTTTGGGAGATATTTATTTATATTTAAAATAATATATTTTATTTTTTTCAAAATTCCCGCTCTATTTTTGTTTATAGCGTGAAAACTAGAAAACCGCAGAGGTGATCAAATACCACTTTTGTTTGGGAGCAACGTCGTCGTTGTCAGTTAAAGCGACGCAGTGCCGAATCGCAAAAAGTGGCCCGGTCATTGACCAGCGATATGGTCCGGGGTCTTAAGTGGTTAACAATCTTGTGCTGCCATAGTCATCAATGGGCTTTACCACTTGCAGCAATGCACTGACAGTGGAAAATGTGTGGTGATGTACGGGAAAGGCTTGGCTGTGAAATAGGTCCGGGTGTAATCTGGGCTCCGGACATGTGTGCGGTGTATCAATCAATGGCTGAGTTTTTACAGGAAATGATGGCGGCTCTCCCCTCCTCCACCGGGATCTCTCTAATGTGCTCATCTGTCAGTATTCGCATACGGAGGGTGCATCACTCTTAAAGGGCAACTTCAGAGATAAAAGGGAGCTGCGCTCTGATAGTGGAGGAGGCATTGTAATTGTGCAGCTCAATCTACAGGAGGGCAGGATGACAGGCATACCTCCCAAATGTAACCACTTGCCTACTGTGCACCTACACCCCCTTCCTGCGTCGCTTTAACTGACAATTGCGCGGTCGTGCGACGCGGCTCCCAAACTAAATTAGCGTCCATTTTTCTCCACAAATAGAGCTTTCTTTTGGTGGTATTTGATCGCCCGTGCGGTTTTAATTTTTTGGGCCATAAACAAAAAAAGAGCGACAATTTTGAAAAAAAAAAACACAATATTTTTTGCTTTTTGCTATAATATCCCATTAAAAAAAAAAAAAATGATCTCAGTTTAGGCCGATAGGTATTCGACATATTTTTGGTAAAAAAAACCCGCAATAACCGTATAGTGACTGGTTTGCGCAAAAGTTATATTGCCTACAAAATAGGGGACATAATTATGATTTTTTTTTTGTTTGTTTTTTTACTAGGAATGGCGGCGATCTGCGATTTTTTTTTTTTTTTTTTTTTTTTTTTTTTTTTTCGGGACTGCGACATTATAGCGGACACATCAGACACATTTTTTGGACCATTCACATTAACACAGTGAACAGTGCTATAAATATGCATTGTTTACTGTATAAATGTGACTGGCAGGGAAGGGGTTAACCACTAGGGGGCGGGGAAGGGGTTAAATGTGTGTTCTAACTGTGGGGGGAGGGGGGTGACTGGGGGAGGTGACCGATTGTGTCCCTATGTACAAGCGACACAGATCGGTCTCCTCTCTCCCTGACAGGACGTGGAGCTCTGTGTTTACACACAGAGCTCCACGTCCCTGCTCAGTTACTGGGCAATCGCGGGCACGCACATTGTGTTCCCAGTAATGCGCGTGCCCTCTAGCAGCTTTAAATGACAGGACGTCATATGACGTCCTGTCAGAACAATAGATTATTCCGCCCGCCGTCGTTTGACGGTGTGCTGTACCCTAGTGGTTAAGGTGGGAATGAGGGACACCTATCAGCAAAAGTATGCAGGCATAGGACACACCCATTGCCACGCCCCCTTAACAAGGAATTGTACAAAAAAGATTGGTTAAACCAACAAGTGCTTTTTTTTTTTACCACAACTATTTCTTTATATTTGCTTTTGGAATTTACAAATTCAGCAATTTAGTTATCAGGTGAAAGGTTTAGCTATAGATCAGAACGATCAGGAGCTTTTTAAATCATTCACTTCTTCAGGACTAACGACTCTCGTAGTATTGAAGCCTTTGGATCAGCATGGTGACGTCTCAGAGGGAGATCTGCAGTGGTGTGATAGGTTATATTTAGATGCATCAAATTTGCTTTGGGCACATGGTAGTGGAAGGGTTAACAGCATGCAGGTAATTCTGTCTAAAGGTGAAGGATTTCCCCAGGTTGGTCTTCCTGCCACACCCAGCTCTACTGTATACACGATACTCAACTATCTATACACCTGATGTTCACCTGCCGCAAAACGTGACACTTACCTGCCACCACACCGAACGGGAACTCGCCTGCACACCTGGCACTCACCTGATGCAAACCTGACACTAGTTTGCACACCTGCCTACATGCGTGACACTAGTTTGCACACCTGCCTACATGCGTGACACTAGTTTGCACACCTGCCTACATGCGTGACACTAGTTTGCACACCTGCCTACATGCGTGACACTAGTTTGCACACCTGCCTACATGCGTGACACTAGTTTGCACACCTGCCTACATGCGTGACACTAGTTTGCACACCTGCCTACATGCGTTACACTAGTTTGCACACCTGCCTACATGCGTGACACTAGTTTGCACACCTGCCTACATGCGTGACACTAGTTTGCACATCTGTCTAGGATTTCCCCAGGTTGGTCTCCCTGCCACACTTGGCTCTACTGTATACACGATACTCATCTATCTATACACCTGATGTTCACCTGCCGCAAAACGTGACACTTACCTGCCACCACACCTAACGGTAACTCGCCTGCACACCTGGCACTCACCTGATGCAAACCTGACACTAGTTTGCACACCTGCCTACATGCGTGACACTAGTTTGCACACCTGCCTACATGCGTGACACTAGTTTGCACACCTGTCTAGGATTTCCCCGGGTTGGTCTCCCTGCCACACTTGGCTCTACTGTATACAGGATACTCAACTATCTATACACCTGACGTTCACCTGCCGCAAACCTGACACTGCCTGTCTGCACATCTGACACACACCTGCTGAAAACCTGCCACCACACCTAACAGTCACCCACCTGCACACCTGGCACTCACCTGCCTGCAAACCTGACACTAGTTTGCACACCTGCCTACATACGTGACACTTACCTGCCACCACACCTAACAGTCACCCACCTGCAAACCTGACACTAGTTTGCACACCTGCCTACATACGTTGCACTAGTTTGCATACCTGCCTGCAAATGTGATACTAGTTTGCATACCTGCCTGCATGTGTGACACTAGTTTGCACACCTACCTGCATGTGTGACACTAGTTTGCACACCTGCCTGCAAATGTGATACTAGTTTGCATACCTGCCTGCATGTGTGACACTAGTTTGCACACCTACCTGCATGTGTGACACTAGTTTGCACACCTACCTGCATGTGTGACACTAGTTTGCACACCTGCCTGCAAATGTGATACTAGTTTGCATACCTGCCTACATACGTGACACTAGTTTGCACACAGCACACCTGCCTACAAACCTGACACTAGTTTGCACACCTGCCTACAAACCTGACACTAGTTTGCACACCTGCCCACATACGTGACACTAGTTTGCACACCTGCCCACATACGTGACACTAGTTTGCACACCTGCCCACATACGTGACGCTAGTTTGCACACCTGCCTAGGATTTCCCCCGGGTTGGTCTCTCTGCCACACCCAGCTCTACTGTATACACGATACTCGACTATCTATACACCTGATGTTCACCTGCTGAAAACCTGACACTCACCTGCCACCACACCTAACAGTCATCCACCCGCACAACTGCCACTCACCTACCTACATACGTGACACTAGTTTGCACACCTGCCTACATACATGACACTAGTTTGCACACCTGCCTACATACGTGAAACTAGTTTGCACACCTTGCCTACATACGTGACACTAGTTTGCACACGTGCCTACATACGTGACACTAGTTTGCACACGTGCCTACATACGTGACACTAGTTTGCACACGTGCCTACATACGTGACACTAGTTTGCACACCTGCCTACATACGTGGCACTAGTTTGCACACCTGCCTAGGATTTCCCCCCGGGTTGGTCTCCCTGCCACACCCAGCTCTACTGTATACACGATACTCAACTATCTATACACCTGAAGGCAACAAGCGTTTTCTAAAATGCAACACCCCCATATGACGCACTTAATAAATGATAATGGTTGGCATTGTAGGCGATCCTGCTAAATAAATCCTTGAAATAACATGCGGATAATCTTTTATCTGTTCACCTTTTCAGCTTCATCCTTCCGGCCTAACCATGAGTGAAGAATCCATCATCCGTATCCCCCCGTACCACTACATCCATGTGCTGGACCAGAACACTAACATTGCCCGCGTGGAGACCGGCCCCAAGACCTACATCCGCCAGGACAATGAGAGGTGAGCGCCCCTTGGCGGTCTGGGTGCCGCTGCATCAAAGTAACATCATAATCTTTTCATTTTGTTTTAACATATAAAAGCAGTTGAGTTGGTATAAGTAATGGTTGCCCCAATGTGTGTGTATATATATTATATTATATATATATATATATATATTTATCTCTGCTCCAGGGGGCCCATGCCTGAAGCTGTGTAAGGGGCCCCATAATTCCTGATGGCGGCCCTGACCATCAGCAAATTGTCTGTCTGACATCAATTATTCAGATTTAGATTTTATATCGATCATCGGCGCCTCCCCTATGGGCAGTAATGTACTGACATCTGATCTGAATTGGATACTTGTATATATACATTAGCAGTGGAAGTCTGCTGCGTGGGCATTTTGCTCAACAACGGCGCTATATTGATTTTTTATTTTTTTTTGATGGGGAAACACTCAGTGGAGAGTGTATATTGTATAGAACATCACTCTTGCTGTATGGTCTGGATTTGTCAAGCTCAATCACACTGTCATAGACAGTAGGGTGGCAATAGCCATAGAAGCCAGGGGGCTGCTATGAGGCATGGGGTAGGAGAGGGGAGTCTCATTAGGAAGGCTGTATCGTCAAAAGAGCCCTCGGGGTTGCAATGGGGCCTGGATTGGGGGGAGGGGGGCATGTATATGGGGGCGGTATGGCCATAGCAGCCCACATGGTTCCTATGGGGTAGAGAGGGCATCCCAATAGGGAGGCTGTATATTCATGAAATCCCTTAGTGCTGCTATGGGGCCTGGAGTGGGAGTAGGAGGGGGAACCATTAGGGAAGCTGTATAGCCATAGCAGCCCACGCAGCTGCTATGGGTACTGGGCGGGGGATATGTATAACCATACTGACTCATGCATGCAACTGTTATGAGGCGTGGGGTAGGAGAGGGGAGCATCATTAGGGAGGCTGTATAGTCATATGAGCCCTCGGTGCTGTAAAAGGGCCTGGATGTGGGGGGGGGGGGGGGTCATGATTATGGAGGCTGTATGGCCTTAGCAGCCCACATGGTTGTTGCAGGCACTACAACACTAAAAATAGCGCCTGCACAGCGCCCTGAAAGGTATAAGCCCCGAGGGCTTTCACACTGGAGCGGTGCGCTGGCAGGAAGGTAAAAAAAATCCTGCTAGCAGCATCTTTGGAGCGGTGAAGGAGCGGTGGTGTATACTGCTCGTCCAATGCTCCTGCCCATTGAAATCAATGGGCACTGCGGCTATACCGCCAGCAAAGCGCTGCTGCAGTGCAGGTGGTTTTAACCCTTTTTCGGCCGCTAGCGGGGGTTAAAAGCGCCCCGCTAGCGGCCGAATTCCCCCTGCAAATATGACAGTTAAGCGCCACTAAAAATAGCGGCGCTTTACTGCCGATGGCGCGGACACCCCAATGTGAAAGGGGCTTTAGGGAGGCTGTACAATAATAGTAGCCCAGATGACTGCTTTAAGGACTGGGGTAAGCAATTATTTGTGGGGGGGGGGGGGGGGCGATATAGCCATACTAGCTTATGCAACTGCTATGGGGCCTGGAGTAGGAGGAGAGTCCCCATTAGGGAGGCTGTATAGCCATAGCAGCCCACGTGGCTGCTTTGGGGACTGGAATTATTTGGGGGTGGGGGGGGTATAGCCATATTATTTTATATACCTGCTATGGGACCTGGACTAGGAGGAGAGGCCCCATTAGGAAAGTTGTATAGCTATGAGGTTAACACATGCGCTATGGGGCCTGGGATAGGAGGGGATCCCATAAATGGAGGCTGTATAGCCATAGCGGCCATCTGGGGCTGCCTGAATACCCAAACAATAACTACAATCTGATAGGACATAGTCATTGTTTGGCCAATACTTTTCTGCCTGTTATATATTTTTAAATTCCCCCTTTTTTTTTTTTTGTCAAGCAGGGTGGTACTTGCAGGGCCACCTACAGTGTCATTCTCTCCACCATCTCTTTTCTATTTCCTATGATCGTTTGCTCCATCTAGTGGCCAAAATGTGGCATTTTTCTGATTGCGCTTTCTCAGGAAAATACTGCAATATGGCCACTAGATGGGGCTGCCGATTATGGAAAATGCATGTAAATGACATTTCACACGTATTGTAAGAATTAAGGGAAGTATTTGCGACATTTTGCTGCGAATGTTGAGACAAATATAAATGGACCTCCAAGTGTTGCTGTAAGGCAAACACAAGCCAATCGATTGATTCTTTATTTGATGGTGGAGGCCAATGCAGCGGTGTGTGTGAATATCCTTTTGTATTGTTTAACCTGATATTAATAAATCGTTGTTGATTGGTCATAAATTGCATTCATGTTACGCAGGGTGCTATTCCATCCGGTCCGTATGGTGATGGTGCCACCCCGGCACTACTGCGTGATTCAGAACCCGGTGCTGAGGGACGCAACCCGTAACGTGCAGTTCGATGACGTCGGACAGGCCAAACTGCGGCACGGAGACCAAGAGATCCGTCTGACCCAGGATCCCTTCCCCCTCTACCCGGGGGAGGAGTTACAGCAGGTATGCCCTCTGTGTTTCTCAGATAACTGTTAAAAAATAGTGATGTCACGTGGTACCAGAAGATGGCTACCATGGTTGAAGAGGACATCATGTCCCCTTTAAAACTGGGCTCATCCAAGCACACTGATTTGGAGATATTCACAAAATGAACAGGCTGCATGCAGTCTGATCTCAAAACAGCAAATTTACCGTGGCACGCCTTCCTCCCCATAGGAAACTATATATCACTGTAGCTGATGCTTTTTCTTTACCATGAATTGCTTGGTGTTTAGTAGCCAGCAAAGTAGGAGTTCAGCCGTGTGTGGCCCCCATTCACACTTAGTTCTGCATTAAACACACATGTTGAGGCAGATGTTAGGACCCCCTTTGATGGGGGGGGCATTCATTAAACTTTGGAGATCTGCCTGCCTATAGCCAACCAAATCTAAAGGACTGTAGTGAGAATTTGAATGTATGAGAAATTGGATTATTCATGGGAAGTCATTTCTGTATGCTTTTCCATTCTGGTCTAGGGTGTCCAACCGCTGACCGTGGTCCTCGCCAACACCGCACTGCACCTGAAAGCACTACTGGACTTTGAAGATGACAACGAGAAGTTTGTGGCCGGTGATGAGTGGCTGTTTGAAGGCCCAGGTAGGGAACTTTGCGGACTTCTGGGGGCCCCCAACAGTGAGTTTTCCCCAATGGGATTCCTACTTCTTAAGTCATGGTGGCCAATGCAAAGGCAAGTGATGATGTCCCTCTCCAACAATGAGCTCACCCCAATGGGATTCCTACTTCTTAGTCATGGTGGCCAATGCAAAGGCAAGTGATGATGTCCCTCTCCAACAATGAGCTCACCCCAATGGGATTCCTACTTCTTAGTCATGGTGGCCAATGCAAAGGCAAGTGATGGTGTCCCTCTCCAACAGCGCGACCTCCCCAATTGGGTCATGCTCCAGACAGTAATATCTCCCCAGTAGAATTCCCTCTTCTTCTTAGCCATGG
This sequence comes from Rana kukunoris, assembly GCA_029574335.1. Taxonomy (NCBI): domain Eukaryota; kingdom Metazoa; phylum Chordata; class Amphibia; order Anura; family Ranidae; genus Rana; species Rana kukunoris. Next base: position 24,622 of record JAJQKJ010001764.1, read on the forward strand.
TGGCCAATGCAAAGGCAAGTGATGGTGTCCCTCTCCAACAGCGAGACCTCCCCAATTGGGTCATGCTCCAGACAGTAATATCTCCCCAGTAGAATTCCCTCTTCTTAGCCATGGTGGCCAATGCAAAGGCAAGTGATGGTGTCGCACTCCAACAGTAACATCTCCCCAATGGGATTCACACTTCTTAGCCATGGTGGCCAATGCAAAGGGAAGTGATGGGTTCATTCTCCAGAGAGTAAGGATTTCCCCAGTGGAATTTCCTCAACGCAAAGGCAAGTGATGGTGTCCCTCCAACAGTGAGACCTCCCCAATGGGATTCACACTACTTAGCCATGGAGCCATTGCAAAAGCAAGTGATGGGATCATGTTACAGACAGTAAGATCTCTCCAGTGGAATTACCTCTTCTTCTCCGCCATGGTGGTCAATGCAAATGCAAGTGATGGTGTCGCACTCCAACAGTGAGCTCTCCCCAATGGGATTCCCACTTCTTGGCCATGGAGCCATTGCAAAGGCAAGTGATGGTGTCCCTCTCTAACAGTAAGTCCACCCCAATGGGATTCACACTTCTAAGCCATGGTAGCCAATGCAAAGGCAAGTGATGATGGTGTCCCTCTCTAAGAGTAAGACCTCACCAATGGGATTCACACTTCTTCTTAGCCATGCGTGGTCAATGCAAAGGCAAGTGATGCAGTCTCTCTCAAACAATGAGACCTCCCCAATGGGATTCACACTTCTTAGTCATGGTGGCCATTGCAAAGGCAAGTGATGGTGTCCCACTCCAACAGTAAGATCTCCCCAATAGGATTACCACTTCTTAGCCATGGTAGCCATTGCAAAGGCAAGTAATGGTGTCACACTCCAACAGTGAGATCTCCCAAATGGGATTCACACTTCTTGGCCACGGTGGCCATTGCAAAGGCAAGTGATGGGGGTTATGCACCAGACATTAAGCTCTCCCCAGTGGAATTCCTTCTTCTTCTCAGCCATGGTGGTCAATGCAAAGGCAAGTTATGGTGTCCCTCTCCAGCAGTAAGATCTCCCCAATGGGATTGACACTTCTTAGTCATGGTGGCCATTGCAAAGGCAAGTGATGGTGTCATGCCTCAGACAGTAAGATCTCCCCAGTGGAATTCCCTCTTCTCAGCCATGGTTGCCATTGTAAAGGCAAGTGATAGAGTTATGGCTTAACCAGAAGAGATGGAGAAACGACTGCATGGAACTCTTGTCACTTTCATTCTTAGGTGGTTTAGAAGCTGCAAGTGTGTCACCAAATTAGTGCTGACCCAAAAATAGGTTTATCAGCCAAATTTTTAATTCCTAATCAAGGTCAGAATTAAAGATTGATCTCCCTTTCTGAACTCTCACCCTGCCAGGTACCTACATCCCCCGCAAGGAGGTAGAGGTGGTTCAGACCATCCAATCGAGTGTCATTCGCCACAACCAGGCCATCCGCCTTCGTGCCCGCAAGGAGTGCCAGGACAGGGAGGACCATGCCCGGGTCACAGGTCAGTACCTATCTGCCATTATTTTATTTATTGAATATAATGATCCAAGTCAATGCCTCAAGTTATGTGATACCCCGTATGGCAGCTGGCATTGGCAGCCTATTTATTTATTTTTTCAAAAATATATTTTAAATTCGAGATTATAGAACGTTGATGAATGGTGCTCAGTTTCTCACCTCTGGCTGCCTCTCTGTTCCGCAGGGGAGGAGTGGCTGGTGAAAAAGGTTGGTGCCTATCTTCCGGGTGTGTATGAAGAAGTCGTAGATATTGTGGACGCTTTCGTCTTAACCGATAAGGTAAGACTAACATTATAGACCTCGGAAACCGTATGTATGTTGTCTGTGACCGGTATATTGTGTGGGTGGGGCCAGTATTAAGTAATCGCTCATCTATGACTACTGGTGGCTGGATTACTAAATTGCACCAATATTTTTAAGGGTTGGGGGCTTAAAAAATTGATAATTAACCCAATAACCAATGGGGAACCCCCCCCCCCACTCCATGTGCTCTGCACATGCTCAGTTGGTACTGTGCTGAAAATCAAGGTCAATCTGCTGACAGCCTTAATATTTACTACTGCTCAGGGGCTCTGGGCTTCAGCAAAATAGTCACTGCCCAGCAAGAAGAAGCAGGAGCAATGCTGGAGACCATTTACAGCACACACTCATCTTGGTAGCATAGTTATTTAGGTGGAATGTATGTTTCTTGATAAAGAAAATTAAGTTGATATGGATAAAATTCCGCTTTAGGAACTTGCCGGCTTTTGGACAGAGTTGCCGGATAATCGGGATGATTCCGAAAGGCTCCGGCTTTCGGGCTCCAATCTCTGGCTGCTGCTGAGTGACAGGCGTGACATGGGCTTTGTTCTCAGCAGTCAGAGTGAGGAGCAGATATGTAACTTGCAGATAATTGCATGTGCCTGCAGACATGATATATGTTTAGTTGGTACTTTAGCCAGAATATGATATGAATCCGATTATTCTAAATCTGAACTGCAGGGAGAGTTGTCACAATGACTCAGATCAGTTTCTGCGATCCAGGTGTGTCTCCCCAGCAACTGTCTGATCATTGATCTTTGTACTGGAAGACCGCACTTTATTGCCTGACATCACCAGCATGAAATGTAATCAGAAGATCTGGCTGTTAAAGGACCAATTTCACAGACGATGACCTCGCCCGTCCTAAGTCCATCCGCCCCCTCACTATATCACCCCTGGCTGTATATAGAGACTGACTGTACAGATGGACAGTTAAATTACCAGCGTATAGACTTTAATATTTTACTCTTTAACCCTGATCTCTGAACAGAAAAAAAACCTGTCATGGATTATAGGAGGCTGATACGATGTCGTACTTAACCCCTTCCATACATTTTGACCCCCTTCCTGCCCAGAATAATTTTTAGTTTTCAGCGCTGTTGCACTTTGAATGACAATTGCGCGGTCATGCAGCACTGTACCCAAATGAAATCTTTATGTTCTTTCCCCCACAAATAGAGCTTTCGTTTGGTGGTATTTGATCATCTCTGTGATTTATATTGATTTAATAAATCCCACCATTTTTTTTTTTTTTTTTAAACATTTTTTTGCCGCAGTTTAGACCGATACGTATTCTTCCACATATTTTTGGTAAAAAAAAAATTGAATGGTTTGCGCAAAAGTTATAGCGTCTACAAAATAGGGGATAGATTTCTGGCATTTTTTCTCCAATCGCCTTTCAGGACAACCTTGGAGAGAGCGCAGCTCCGCCCATTTCTCAGGAAACACACGTGATCCTTTAAGATCCCTCCTCTTCCACCATGGCCTCAGTTATTGTGTTTCCTCCGCCATGGTGGAAGCATCACAGGGAACCAGGGAGCTGTCTCTCTCAAGGCGGAGAGTTTTTTTGAGCTTACCTTGCTGTATATTGTTGGCGGCGACCATCCTGACCCCTCTTCACGGGGAGGGGGCGTTCAGGAGTCCCCAGACGCTCCGGTTCAGCGGAACTTTCGGCCTCCCAGGGGACGGTGTCGTTGTGCCCAGGAACTGCGGTAGAGGTCCAGGTGACCGAGCGGTAGCCGGCGCAGGTCGGCGGTGGTCCGCATTCTCAGTTCCGGGTCCCGGCTGGCGACCGCGTCACGCACGGTGACGCCGTTTCCGGGGGGGGCGTGGCGCTGCTGGTTCCCAGCGCCTGGAACGCAGCATCTGTGGGGCAGGTCAGGTGACCGGTGCTTCCGTTTCCGGCCCCCGATGATGACGCGGGCGGCCGGGGAAAAATTTAAAATGGAGTCAATCTCCAGCTACTCGTGTGACTGCGCTCTACAATGGAGGAGAGACAGACAACACCGGCGGATACAGGCGCTGCAAGCACCGGTCAGGCCCAGGTAAGAGGGGTACAGCGGTGCCTTTTATTCTTACTATATTGGGCTTAATTTTGTGTTTTGTTGTTCCTCCCTGAGGGAGCCTGTGGTTACCAGTCCAGGTTAAAACGCTCTTGGTCTGTATAACCGTTAGTGGTGGTGGCACTTAGTCCAGGCCTTTGGTTTTATTCTGGTGGCGGCACTTGGGTGTTTTAAAAAAAAAAAAAAAAAAAAAAAAAATTTTTTGGGAGATGGTAACTTTGGTTTCATCTCGTTACAGGAAAAATCCACAACCAAAGCTAGGCACTTGGATACACCCAGGAAATGCCCGTCTTGCAAAAATCCTTTAAGGGATTCTTGGCAAAAACCAATGTGCAGATCCTGCATTAAAAATCTGGTGGAAGAGGAAACTTCACAACAGTATAAGGACCTTTTTTCCTCAGTCCAGGAGCTGGCAAGCTCTTTAGGCTCAGTGAAGGATATGATCTCACAAGGCTCCTCAAGTTTGGGGGAGCCACAGCAGCCACCACCCAGTCCGAAAATCCCAGTTTCGGGTCAAACAGAGGGGGATTCGGCAGATGAAGGGACTAGTACTCTCCCCTCTCTCAGGGATTCAGATGAGGAGGAGGAGGAAGATGATAGTAGCAAAAGCTCAAAGTTTAAATTGTCATTAGACGAAGTGGAGGACTTACTCAAGGCAATTTATGTTACCCTGGGTATCCAGGAAGAGAAGGTTCAGTTATCCATACACGATAAGATGTATCAGGGGCTGGATGAGTCTAAAAGCCGGGTTTTCCCGGTCCACAAAGTCCTCTCGGACACCGTCAAGAAGGAATGGAAGGACCCTGAAAGGGCCCCCTTTTTTTCAAAGACCCTTAGAAGAAGGTTTCCATTTGAAAGCGGTGAGACAGAGGTGTGGAACAAAAAGCCTAAAGTAGACGCAGCTTTCTCACAGGTGTCTCGTCATACAGACCTGGCTTTTGAGGACATGGGGGTCCTGAAAGATCCGATGGACAAGAGGGCAGATTCCCTCCTAAAAAAGGCCTGGGATTCTACTGCAACTAGTCTGAAACCAGCCATGGCCGCCACAATAGTCGCCCGCAATCTAGAGTGCTGGGTTGAGAAATTAAGGAGTCATGTCGAGGCAGGCACCTCAAGAAAGGATCTAATAGATTCCTTCCCCTTAATCTTAAAAGCCATCAAATATATGGCAGATGCTTCTGCTGAGTCCATTAAAATGGCTGCAAGGTCAGCAGCCCTGGTGAACTCAGTCAGGCGAGCAGTTTGGTTAAAGACCTGGTCGGGTGATATCCCCTCTAAGGTCAAGCTTTGTGGTCTGCCTTTCTCAGGGGACCTTTTGTTCGGTCAGGACCTAGAAAAAGTTCTTGACAGAACGGCAGATAAGAAGAAGGCTTTCCCCCCTAAAAAGGGTCAGAACCCTAAGAAAAATTTTCGTCCTTTTCAACAGTCCCATAAGAGTAAGGAAGAAAATAAAAAGAGATGGGGGTCCCAAAGAGGAAGAGGTAGAGGAGGTATCTTATTTAAAAACCCCTCAGAACCAACTACCAAAAGCAAGTGACGATCTGCTTCCGGTGGGAGGAAGACTGGCTGCTTTTCTCCCACAGTGGAAACAGATGACCACGAGCCCCTTTGTGGAAAGAATCATAACGGAGGGGTACAGTCTGGAATTTTCAGAGTGTCCCCCAACGAGGTTCTATGTCACAACCCTTCCCCGGGACAAAGAAAAGGCTACTGCAATGACGAACCTGTTACAGGATCTGATGAGTCAGAGAGTGATAATACAGGTCCCAAAACATCAAGAGGGTCAGGGTTTTTATTCCCACATTTTTTTGGTCAAAAAACCCTCAGGCAAATTCCGCCTGATCTTGAACCTAAAAGTGTTAAACAAGTCAATAAAGTACAAACGGTTCCGGATGGATACGATTTATTCAATAACAAAGCTGTTGACACCCGGTTGCTTCATGGCATCTCTGGACCTCAGGGATGCCTACTTGCACGTCCCGATTGCCCAAGCATCTCAACAGTTCCTCAGACTGGCAGTAGACCTGGGGAACAGGATATGGCATCTTCAGTTCAGAGCCCTCCCTTTCGGGTTGTCATCCTCACCCAGGATCTTTACCAAGATCATGGCAGAGGCCTTAGAACCCCTGAAGCTCAAAGCGATCTCGGTCATCCCATACTTGGACGACCTACTGTTTTTTGCGGACTCCCGGGATCAACTTGCGACGAATCTACAGTCGTCGCAGGTTCATCTTGGAAGTCTCGGCTGGTTACTAAACCGCGAGAAATCGAACTTGATACCTTCTCAAGAAACAAGGTTTCTGGGGTACAACATAGATTCGATCCTTCAGAAGGTCTTTTTACCTCAGGAAAAGATGGAGAAGGTCATGGTGGCGGTGGCTCAAGTACAGACAAACCAAGGGGTGTCAGTCAGGACAGCAATGGCCGTCCTGGGGCTGCTTACAGCCTCAATTCCGGCGGTCCCATGGGCGAGGTTACACTCTCGTCCTCTCCAAATGAATATCCTTCAGTCTTGGTCACACCAAGAGTCACTAGAGAAACGTTTCAGGTTAACTTCAAACGTAAAACGAGCACTCTGGTGGTGGAGAAACCCGGTAAATTTGAACAAGGGTCTTCCATGGGTATTCCCAGTAGGAAAGCGTTTAACAACAGACGCGAGTTCCTGGGGTTGGGGGGCCCATCTAGAGGGACAGACTGCCCAGGGCGTCTGGTCCAGAACAGAGTCCAGAAGATCCTCAAACTGGAGGGAGTTAAAAGCAATATTTCTAGGGCTTCAAGCTTTCCATCAGTTGGTGAAGGGTCAACATGTGCAGGTCCTGTCGGACAACACCACGGCAGTGGCGTATGTCCTAAAGCAGGGGGGTACCAGAAGCAGAGGCCTTATGCAACTGGCCAACCATCTCCTCTCATGGGCAGAGCGGAACGTAGCATCCCTATCAGCGGTGCACCTAAAAGGGTCTCAAAACCTATTAGCAGACCTGCTAAGCAGGAGAAGTATACTAGAGGCAGAATGGAGCTTAAACCCGGAGGTCTTCAGGGCAATCGCTCAGGAGTGGGGCCAGCCACAGATAGACCTGTTTGCCAACCAGCAGAATGCGAAAGTGCAAAGGTTCTTCTCTCTCCACAGAGAGGACCAGGCGGTAGCCATAGACGCACTAGCTCAACAGTGGCACTACCAGCTGTCTTACGCCTTCCCCCCCTTCACTCTGATACCTCTAGTCCTAAGGAAATTCAGGGAAGAGAAATCCAATCTGATCTTAATCACTCCGTATTGGCCAAAAAGACCGTGGTTTGCATCTCTTCAGAGTTTAGCCACGAAACCACCGTGGATACTTCCACTCAGGAAGGACCTACTGTGTCAGGGTTCTGTGAACCATCCAGAGGTAGAACGCTTGCAGTTGACGGCCTGGTTTCTGAAGAGGACCTCTTAAGAGCTAAGGGGCTCTCTAATAAAGTGATAAGAACTTTGCTAGACAGCAGGAAGCCGGTGACCAGAGCAATTTATCTCAAAGTTTGGCGAAAATTCAACTCCTGGTGTACCTCCAAAAATTTCCAGATTAACAGTATAATTTCCGTTGTAGAGTTTCTTCATGCAGGAATGGAGAAAGGGTTAGCAATTAGCACCCTAAAAACTCAAGTGGCGGCCCTGTCGGTTTATCTAGAAAGGACTTTATCTAAAGAACATTTAATTTCAAGATTTTTCAAGGCACTAGGTCGGAGTAGACCGATAGCCTTTAGAACTTTTCCCAATTGGGATTTATCAATTGTGTTGCAGGGTCTCACGGGGGCCCCGTTTGAACCCATAAGGGAGATTTCTTTGAAGAATTTAGTTCTAAAAACATTTTTTTTGGTGGCCATAACGACCGCAAGAAGGGTCAGCGAAATCCAGGCTTTGGCGGTTACAGAGCCTTTCTTAAGAATTTTGCCGGACAGAATAGTTCTCCAAACTGATCCAGCTTTTCTCCCTAAGGTCTCATCAACCTTTCACAGGTCTCAGGAAATAGTCCTTCCTACCTTCTCCTCAACTCCCTCTAATGCAGGGGAAGAGAATTTTCATACTTTGGATGTAAGAAGGTGTGTGCTTCAATACCTCGCGGTCACCAAGGATTTCAGGAAAACCAACGCCTTGTTCGTGATATTCTCAGGATCCCGGAAAGGGGAGAAGGCTTCCAAAAGTACACTGGCCAGATGGCTCAAACAAGCCATTGCCGACGGTTACCAAGCCAAAGGAGAGGTGCCTCCTTCAGGAGTGACGGCCCATTCAACAAGATCTACGGCAGTTTCCTGGGCCGAAAGAGCCGGTGCCACGCCTGACCAGATCTGCAAGGCAGCTACATGGTCCAGCTATTCAACTTTTCTAAGGCACTACAGGCTAGACTTACTGTCCGCTGCAGATCAGGCCTTCGGCAGAAAGGTGCTGCAAGCAGTGGTCCCACCCTAGGGTAAGTTACTCGGTTATCCTCTCCAAGGTTGTCCTGAAAGGCGATTGGAGAAAGGCCTAGTTAGACTTACCGGTGACGGTATTTCTAAGAGCCTTTCAGGACAACCGCTAATTTCCCTCCCTAGGTATTTTGAATAAAAAGATTGTTTGAAATGTCTATCATGGTTTTGTTGTGGTTGTTCTGTGCTTTATTTTCCAGTGGGCGGAGACCACAATAACTGAGGCCATGGTGGAAGAGGAGGGATCTTAAAGGATCACGTGTGTTTCCTGAGAAATGGGCGGAGCTGCGCTCTCTCCAAGGTTGTCCTGAAAGGCTCTTAGAAATACCGTCACCGGTAAGTCTAACTAGGCCTTTTTTTTACTAGTAATAGCGGCGATCTGCGTTTTTTTTTATTGTGACCGTGACATTACGGCGGACACATCAGACACTTTTGACACATTTTTTGGGGCCATTCACATTTATCCAGTGATTAGTGCTATAAAACTGCACTGATTACTGTGTAGATGTGACTGGCAGGGAAGGGGTTAATCACTAGGGGGGGCACTGAAGGGGTTAATGTGTTCCCTAAAGCAGTGTTTTTCAACTCCAGTCCTCAAGGCACACCAACAGGTCAGTTTTCAGGCTTTCCATTATTTTGCACAGGTGATTTGATCAGTTTCACTGCCTTAGTAATCACCACAGCCATTTCATCTGAGGGAAATCCTGAAAACTTGACCTGTTGTTGTGCCTTGAGGACTGGAGTTGAAAAACACTGGAATAAAGTGTGTTCTAACTGTAGGGGGAGGGGACCCACAAGGGGAGGAGACCGATGTGTGTTCCCCTGTACTGGGAACACAAATCAGTATCCTCACCTCTGACAGGACATGGATCTGTGTGTTTACAGAGGCACACTCCTGCCGTGATCACCTGCAATCGCGGGTGCCCGGCGGACATTGCGACTGCCGGGCACGGGCAGTGCCGCAGGCGCGCGCGCGCGCGCCCTAGATTGCCGGGAAGAAAGAACGTCATATGACGTCCACCCAGATCGAGGGAGGGTTCCTGCCGGCGTAATTTTATAATGGCCTGGTAAGGAAGAGGTTAAAGAGGAGTTCCACCCAAAAGTGGGACTTGCGCTTATTTGCTCCCCCCCCCTCCCTTTCCAGTGCCACATTTTGCACCTTTCAGGGGGAGTATTTGTAGCTGTCGACTTTTTTTTTTTTTTTACTTCTCTTTTAAAAAGCTACATATTTTCTAAATGAATAAACAAAGCTACATGAATACACATAAATGAATATAAATGGCATATATTACAGCAGATATCTGTAGTAATTGGCATCCAATTAAAACTGAGAATTGTTAGTGAAGGTCAAGCATGGCTCTCCTTGGCTGGAAATCATTAAACCATGAGTTTTATACGGAAGGCTGAACTTCTCCTGTTTCTTCACTATACCGTGTCCTCATTCACTTCTCCAAAGACCTATAACTGGACACACATGACAATCTACCTGGACAATCTCCTTTTGGATTAACCATAGTGAGAGGGTCTGCATCAGCCTTTCTCAACCTTTTCAACACAGAGGAACCCTTATAATAACTTTCTGGTCACGGGGGGAACCACTGCTAAAAATGACTATCTACAACGCAGGATACATTAGAGTGATGGTGAGTGGGAAGAATGCTCCTTACACTTGTGGTCATTGGGAAGGATTACCCCCCTTACAGATGGCTAAAAAAAACAGTGGTGTCAGTGGGAAGTTATCTGAGAGGCAGAAATTGCTCCTTGCTCAAGGAACCCCCAGCAATCTCTGGAGAACCCATGGAACTCTGGTTGAGAAACCCTGGTTTGCACGACTGGATATAAATTACAATGCATTGTTTGGGTAGTTCTTTTGGCAACATCATTGTTGATCAATATAAAGAGATTGTACAATCATATTGAAACTTACATAGACCATTTGTATGAACTTTTGAGGATTCTTTTCTTTGTTCTTTTCTTTCTTTCTTCTTTTCTTTCTTTCTTCTTTTCTTTCTTTCTTCTTTTCTTTCTTTCTTCTTTTCTTTCTTTCTTCTTTTCTTTCTTTCTTCTTCTCTTTATTTTTTTTATTTCCTCTTTCTTCTCTTACTCCTTTTCTTTCTTTTCTTTTCTTTTCTTTTCTTCCTTCTTCTCTTTATTTTTTTATTTCCTCTTTCTTCTCTTACTTCTCCTTCTTTTCTTTTTCTTTTCTTTTTTCTTTCTTTTCTTTTTTCTTTCTTTTCTTTCTTTCTTTTCTTTCTTTCTTTTCTTTCTTTCTTTCTTTCTTTCTTTCTTTCTTTCTTTCTTTCTTTCTTTCTTTTCTTTTCTTTTCTTTTCTTTTTTCTTCTCTTTATTTTTTTATTTTGTATTTTCTCTTACTTCTCCTTCTTTCTTTTTCTTTTCTTTTCTTCTCTTTTCTTTTCTTTCTTTTCTTTCTTCTGTTTCTTTCTCTTTCTTCTCTTTCTTCTCTCTCTTTCTTCTCTTTCTTCTCTTTCCCCTATCTTTCTTTCTTTCTTTCTTTCTTTCTTTCTTTCTTTCTTTCTTTCTTTCTTTCTTTCTTTCTTTCTTTCTTTCTTTCTTTCTTTCTTTCTTTCTTTCTTTCTTTCTTCTCTTTCCCCTATCTTTCTTTCTTAGGCCGTGTACACACGGCAGAGAACCTCGACGGGCAGAACACATCGTTCCGCCCGTCGAGGTTCTCTGCCGGCCGTCGAAATCGGCGACCCGCCCGTCGGGAATGGCAACCAGCCATTCATCCAGGCGGGCCGTCGAGCAAAAAGAGAGCGTGCTCTCTTTTCGCTCGACGGGATTCCAGACGGGCGGGGCGAGCGCTCTGTGTACACACGGCCGAGGTCCTCGCTGGAATCCAGCTTCCAGCGAGGTTCTCGCTGGTTTCCAGCGAGAACCTCGGTCGTGTGTACGCCGCCTTACTTCTCTTTCTTCCCTTTTCTCATTCTTTCCTTTCTTCTCTTTCCCCTTTCTTTCTTCTGTTTCTTTCTCTTTCTTTCCTTTCTTCTCTCTTTCTTCCCTTTCTTCTCTCTTTTTCTTCCCTTTCTTCTCTCTTTTTCTTCCCTTTCTTTCTTTCTTTCCTGTTTTTTTCTCTTCTCCCTCCCTCTTGTGGATTTTTCAACATATTTGTGTCCATACACACAACTATATAGATTTGGTCTTGCGTTTCCCTAAATGTCTCTTTTTCTTCATGTTGTAGAAAGCGCTGCACATCCGCGCCACCAAAACGTTCCGCGATGAGAAGGGTCACTTGCGCCGTACGGGAGAAGAGTGGCTGGTGACCATGGAGGACAGTGAAGCGTACATCCCCAACGTGTATGAGGAGGTGGTGGGGGTGGTTGACATCACCACTCTGAATAGCCGTCAGTACTGCGTTATCCTGGATCCGGTGGGAGCCGATGGCAAGCTGCAACTTGGACAGAAGAGGGTTGTGAAGGTGGGGGCGATGGCACCTTGCTTGGCATTGCCTTATAAAACTGTGATGTAAAGCCAGAGTTTGTATGTGCATTTGAGTTGATTGTCCTATGGCCCGAAAGGAAAAAAAAAATCCATGGGGAATTTGTAGAAGGAAAGACTTGTAAATAGCAGTGCCCAGTTTTAACATTGTGTAGTTATTTTGGGTCTCCACTGCAGTAAAGTTAATATCTCCAGTCTCTGTTAGGCTCTGCATCCCACCTTTCTTAGGTCCACCTTTTTCTTTTAGTCTCTCTTCCCACCACTTCCCAACATGCTAATTGCTTGATATATTCATTACCATCCTCAGTGCAAACTATAATATTCCAGTGGACCCATTGTATAGTCGGTATAACTGATCAAACACCAATGCTTGTACGTATGGGATTGGGCAACCAACAATTGAGATGAGTACCTAGCACTAGACTCCTCATCTTCTGATCATTACGGAGATCCCTTGAGAATGAGTATGAGAACAGGGATCAAGCTTGGCTCTTGTGGACAGATTGCATTGCTGCCTTGTCTGTTGTCTTAACGTAAATCCCAACAGCAGGCTCTGTCTAAGGCAGTAGGACATCTTTAACAGTTGGTTGACCTCAAGCTCCTAACTGTTAACCAGAAACTAGCACAAAGCCTTGTAGACACTCAGCAGTAGAGGAGCTTTACCTGGCATTGACCTGTGTTTCCAATGGTCACTTGGGGAGACCTGGAATTGGGCAACATGATGATCGGTTAGCACAATTTTTGGCATGCTCCCTGCCAACTATGATATACTGATTTAACTCCATCGTGATGGAGTAGTTGCTATACTTGATCAAGGTTAATGCCTCAATGTATATGGATTGTACAACCAACAATGGAGTAGGTTATCTGGCACCAAGCTTCTCCTATATAGTGATCATCCTGGAGCTCTTTTGATGGCAACCATACGTATTCTTTTCTTTTAGGGCCCTTGTCAGGTAGCACAGGCAAATTGGCTCTTGAGGAGGGGTTATTTTTCTGTCTTGTCTCAGGTCCCATCATAAGGCCCTGACTAAACCAGCAGTATGTAGGCCATATGTTCCGATTTTTGTCCATAAATTCAACCTGAATTTAGCAAAGCGCACATTTGGAACCCAAAAGTAGGAGACCTCCACCCTTTATGGACCTTATTTATTGTCTTCCTATATTTACAGTTCTACTGTGTCATCATCAGACTAATGTAGGTCTCCATTTGCAGGGTGAGAAGTCGTTTTTCCTGCAGCCAGGTGAGAGCCTAGAGGAGGGAATCCAAGATGTCTACATCCTGTCCGAGGAGGAAGGATTGGTGCTCAGAGCCCTGCAGGTTCTGGAGGAGAAAGATGAGGTATGGTAGCATTTTTTTAAAGATTAATATTTGATACTTGAGATGTCCAGAGCCTCACTATTGTCCATTATTTCCTGCCAGGATGGAAATGATGTTGAACGTAAGCCAGGTGATCGCTGGATGATTCGAGGCCCACTGGAGTATGTGCCTCCGGTGGAGGTGGAGGTTATAATTAGGAGGGACTCTATACCTCTGGATGAAAATGAAGGCATTTATGTACGAGACATCAAGACTGGAAAGGTGAGAATGGCTTCTAGCAATCTTTGTTGCCATCTTCACTGATTGATTGCAGTTCCCATTTGTCATTCATACAATTGTGTGTTGAGGCCATTACTCGAAAAGGAACGCCCAGAACTCTTTCCCTTAGTTTTGGGCAGCATGATGAAGCTTTTACGTTTTTATTGTTAGAAAGAACAAGGTGGAATGTGTTAGGATGATCAGTATGGTCTCAGGAGATCAAGGGTGCTGGCAATGCACAAGGCAACAAATGGAAAAAGAAAATATGGACAGCCGTACTCCAAAAAACCTTGATGGTTGTCTTTATTTAAAAAAGGAAAAATGCACTACAAGTCACAGCACACAACACAGGAGTAAAACAGCTGACGCGTTTCGCACTATAAATTAGTGCTTAATCATAAGAACTCTTTCCCTTCGTTTTGGGCAGCATGATGAAGCTTTTAAGTTTTTATTGTTGTATGTGTCTTACGGAGATTTATCCTCTCTTCCTGTCCTATTCACAACATTGTCACCTGGACATGAAGTGAGATGGAATCTCTGCTAGAGTAACAGAACAGCAATTCTAATTTAGAGGTGGCTAGAACCTGCATGGATTTTTTATCCCCCCCCCCCCATTGGATGTTCCCGGACTCCTGAAAGGTGCCAAATGTGACACCGGAGAGGGGGATGGATCCAAAAAGAAGAGGTTCACTTTTTGTGTGAACCTCCGCTTTAAGTCGTGCCTACTTCAAAGTAGTCCCTGCATTACTTTGGTCCAACTGTGATGCGAGTTACACAGGCATAACCAGAAATCTCATCTAAATCGCGGTAGTGTGAAGGGGGCCTGCGAGTGATCAGTCCCACTGGTAACTCCGGAGGATTCAGCAGTGATGGGATTTATCTTGCGGTCTAAGTTGTGCTATTCCCATCCCCTGGAGTGGAGTGACAACAGCTGAACCTCTTATGTGTAGGAGGTAGTCATTGATCATATGGAGTCATAGCTCTCGTGTTGAGGAGTAAAAGTGGTCCTGAGCTAGATTGAAACATCAGCTAAAAGCTAGTTAGTAATAATCATCTGGACTTCTTCTCTAATGTTGAAGACTTTTCCGTAACTTCTGCCCTCCGGTATCACATTTGGCACCTTTCAGGGGGGAAGGGGGATGCAGAGACAGGTATTTGCACCACTTCTGCATTCTGACTCCTGCGGGGAATCCAGCCTTGTCACGTCACCCACCCCCCCCCCCCCGCGCTGTCTTCTGGGAAACACTGTTCCCAGGAGAGAGTGGGGACCAGTGATGGCGCCGCGATCCTTGTGCATGCACAGTAGGGAATCGGGCAGTGAAGCCGCAAGGCGGAGGATGGCAGCGGAAGCAGTTGAGGACCGAGCGATTTGCTCAGCCTCGTCTGCTGACATCACGGGCGCGCTGGATAGGTAAGTGTCCATTTTTTAAAAGTCAGCAGCTGCAGTATTTTTAGAAAAAGAAACGGGTGGACCTCAACTTTAAAGTCGTACTACTATGAATGGTTGTTATTGGAAATCGTGGGAAACGACTTGCCATGCTACTTTGCAAATCTTGGGACAAGTCTTACAAGTGTGAAAGGGGCCTTGCAGATAATTGATACAATATAATTTTTTTTTCATAATTAAATTTATTGCCCTCAATTCTCTACTTTATAAAAAGCCACAAATATATTTCACAGCCGATGCTTTATTGTGATTGGCAGTGCTATGCCGCCACAGGAATCCCAGCATTCACCAGTTAATCCCGATCATTCGCGGTAGTAACAGCTGCAGCTACAGCAAGGGAAAAAAAAAGCAAAGCGCAAAAAAGCAAACGCATTGCAGAGTTATTCGGAACTCCAAGGCTAGGTTGGCACTTTTTGCACGGTGAGGACACATGCGGAAATGCACCCATTGGGGTGCTGCGGTGACATGAATTCTTAATGGCACCGTACGCACTTTGCCAGTGCACACGTGTTTTACTTTTTACTTTCAGCAATGATGTTAAACATGCAGAGTACGTATCGGCTTAAACTGAGGGAAAAAAAAATGTTTTATATATATTTTTGGGGGATATTTATTATAGCAAAAAGTAAAAAATGTTGCATTTTTGTCAAAATTGTCGCTCTATATTTGTTTATAGCGCAACAAATAAAAACAGCAGAGGTGATCAAATACGACCAAAAGAAAGCTCTATTTGTGGGAATAAAAAAATGCCAATTTTGTTTGGGCGCCACGTCGCTCGACCGCGCAATTGTCAGTTAAACTAACTGGGGTAGAGGTTGTAATAAAAACTGACAGGTGTTCCACACATACTAGCACATTATGTCATACTTTTCTAAATAACTGATCACTCCAGCGGCGAACCTGTCACCACTAACAGGGATTCCCTTCTGGGTTTATGGGTTCTGGCCGTTTTGAATGGCTGAAGCGCAATGACGTCACTCCCGCCCATGCACGGGGGAGTCACAGCCGCAGCTCAGAGCTCTGAAGGGACGGCATGACATGACATCACTGGCTGCTGCTTACTAGAATATTAATTTTACCTACAGGTGAGCTTTATTATATGTCTACCTATAGGTAGCGGTTGCAAAGTGGACTTTTCCCCTGTGCTGCGTGGTGTTAATCCACGTGCACCAAAAAGCTTACTTCCCACACATTAAAGGCTGCTACACACAGATGTTTTTTTTTATCTTGGTGCACAGAATGTATTAAGATAAAGTTGTAAAGGCAGATTTTTTTTTTTTTTACTTTAGCCACTCAAATGGTCACTAAAGGAAAAATGTTTTTTAGCTAAATAGCTTCCTTTACCCTAATGCAGTCCTGGTTTCATGTCCTCATTGTTAGTTTTTGCTCTAATTCTTCTCTGTTCTTCACACTTCCTGGTTGTTTGTTTCCTTATGAAAAAAGTCCTGGGTGATTCTCTCTGTGGTCTCTAATCAAGGAGGTGTGATTACTGTGTGTCTAAAACCCCTCAGAACCAATCAGTTTCATTTTAAAAACAAACACTGCCCTGTATTGGCTCTGTGTCTCTGTACTTCACACAAGCATGAAACTAGATGAAAAACTAAACTGAAACTGCAGGAACATTATATGATTGATTTTTATCTATTTTTAATCATTTTTAAAAGGAATCAGTTAATTACGTCTCTATACCCTGTAAACGGTCATTTCATCAATTTTTTTTTCCTTTAAGGACCGCCTTCTGCACATATACATTGGCAGAATGGCACAGCTGGGCACAAGCACATACCTGTACGTCCTCTTTAAGTGCCCAGCCGCGGGGGCGCATCCGCGACCTGGTCCGAAGCTCTGTGACCGCGGCACCCGCGGACCCGATCACCGCTGGAGTCCCGCGATCGGTCCCCGGAGCTGAAGAACGGGGAGAGCTGTGTGTAAACACAGCTTTCCCATTCTTCACTGTGGCGCCGTGATTGATCGCGTGTTCCCTTTTATAGGGAAACACAATCAATGACGTCACACCTACAGCCACACCCCCCTGCAGTTAGAAAAAACATATGAGGTCTTGCATAACCCCTACAGCGCCCCCCTGTGGTTAACTCTCAAACTGCAATTGGTATTTTCACAGTAATCAGTGCATTTTTAATGCATTTTTTGCTGTGAAAATGCCAATGGTCCCAAAAATGTGTCAAAATTGTCCGAAGTGTCCGCCATAATGTCGCAGTCACGAAAAAATTTGCTGATCGCCGCTATTAGTAGTAAAATAAATAAATAAATAAATAATAAAACTGCAATACAATCCCATATTTTGTAAAAGCAGACATGGCTAAGCACTGATTATTGTGAAACGCGTCGGCTGCTCTTTTCCAGATCCTTTTTACTGTATTTTGTGATGCATTCTCATTTTTACCAATAAAGACAACTTCAGAAGTTTTTTTGGAGTGCGGCTGTCCATCCCCTTTGAATTTCCACTGGTGTGAACCAGTCTAACCTATAGCCAGGGGGTTAGTGTTCACCCTTCTGGCACCTTGAGTGGAGAGAACAGTCGTCGTCGTGACTTTTTGGAAGGTTGTAGAATTTGTAATCTAGTCCACCCTGATGGTTCCACATTCAGTGATATAACTCTCTCCCCCCAGGTCCGTTCCGTGGTCGGGCACACATACATGCTGACCCAAGACGAGGAGCTGTGGGAGAAGGAGCTGCCTGCCAACGTGGAGGCTCTGCTGGCCTCTGGCAAGGACCCCGTGGCCGACCGGTCCGAAAGAGGACGGCAATCCCAGGAGGCCGAGCCCCGAGACAAAACCAGGGCCGTCACCTACCGCGTACCGCACAACGCCGCTGTCCAAGTCTACGACTACCGCGAGAAGAAGGCCAGGTGAGCTAATGTACATAGGTCACCCCTAATAAAATATATAAAGAGACTTGGTGGGCA
The DNA here is from genome assembly GCA_029574335.1 of Rana kukunoris. Lineage (NCBI taxonomy): Eukaryota > Metazoa > Chordata > Amphibia > Anura > Ranidae > Rana > Rana kukunoris. Next base: position 42,356 of record JAJQKJ010001764.1, read on the forward strand.
GGGCTGGGAACCCCAGGAATGCAGAATGGAGGTGTTCCATTATATCAGGTTATTGGCTTGATTTTGTATTTTATCCAGAAAAGGAACAGATTATCTTCACCCGATTTCCAACTTTGTTGTATTTCAACTGCCATTTAAAGTCCACCACAACGGCCACTTAAAAAGTCTCCCACTCTCTCCAATAAATGTGCTTATGTTTTACGTTGCAATGAACACTAAGGAAGGTGTGAAGGGCGATCTGACTGATTATGTCCCCTACTATAAGAAGCCATTAGAAGACTCCAGATATCGGCACCTGCCCATAACTGAAATGGCAGTATTGGGTAGACTCCGTTTTGGTTTAATTGCGCTCTCCTCTTCCTCCAGGGTGGTGTTTGGCCCGGAGTTGGTGATTCTCGGTCCAGACGAGCAGTTCACAGTCCTCAGCCTCTCTGGAGGGAAACCCAAACGGTCCAACGTCATCAAGGCCATCTGCCTTCTCCTGGGACCGGACTTCTGCACCGATCTTATCAATATAGAGACCGCCGACCACGCCAGGCTCCAGATCCAGCTGTCCTACAACTGGTGAGACTTAACCAAAAGTCTGAAGCACTTGTGTCACAATGTTGCCATGTTATGTTCTAACTGTCGGTTCTATGAATACATTTCACAGGCATTTTGAAATAAATGACAAGAAAGACTCTCTTGAGGCTTCTAATATCTTTAGCGTTCCGGATTTTGTGGGCGACGCATGCAAAGCCATCGCCTCCCGTATCAGAGGGGCAGTGGCCTCTGTGCAGTTTGATGACTTCCACAAGGTAAGTGACCATCTGCCTGGCTCCGGATTGGTTGCATGGTGTGAGTGTCATCTGCCTGGCTCCGGATTAGTTGCATGGTGTGAGTGTCATCTACCTGGCTCCGGATTGGTTGCATGGTGTGAGTGTCATCTGCCTGGCTCCGGATTGGTTGCATGGTGTGAGTGTCATCTGCCTGGCTCCGGATTGGTTGCATGGTGTGAGTGTCATCTGCCTGGCTCCGGATTGGTTGCATGGTGTGCGTGCCACCTGCCTGGCTTGGGGTTTAGTCACCTAGGGTGTGTTTTTGAGGGGCTTTTGAAGGAAAAATCCTTCTGTCTGTCTGACATCAGTTTGGAATGCTTTGACCACATTTTTCTTCTGGTTTGTACAGCGAAGAGCAAAGTGTCGTCGTACTTAGAGCCATAGTGTCAGGGTGTCATTGTACTGGGGCCCCAAGCAGCCGTGTGTCATTGATCTTGAAGTCCCAAGTAACAGAATGTCATTGCTCTGGGACCCTGGGTATCTGTGTAATTGCTATTAGAGCCCTAAGGGTCAAGTTGTCATTGTTCTGGAACCAGGAAAGTCAGGGTCTCATTGTCCTTGGACATGGTGTCATGGTTCCTACACCCTGAGTATCAATAGGTCATTGTCCTGAGACCTTGAATATTTGTGAGTCATTGTTCTGGGAGCATCAGGATTGGGGTATAATTATTCTGAAAACACCAAGAGTTGGGTTCATTGTTCACCAGATGTCAGTATGTCATTGTTCTAGGAGCTCCAAGGGTCAAGGTGTCATTGTTCTGGTACCCTGGATGTCAGGATGTCATAGTCCCAAGAAGTGGTGTCATGGTTCCTATACCCTGAGTATCAATATGTCATTGTTCTGGGATCCCTACGAGTCAGGGTGTCCTTGACCTGAGACCTTGAATATTTGTGGGTCACTGTTCTGGGAGCCCCAAGGGTCAAGGTGTCATTGTTATGGAACCCTGGATGTCATGGTGTCATTGTCCTTAGACAATGTGCCATTGTTCTGGGAGTGTAATTATTCTGAGAACCCCAAGGGTTTGGTTCATTGTTATGGGACCCTAGATCTCAGAATCTCATTGTTCTTAGGAGCCCCAAAGTTTAAGCTGTCATTCTTCTAGGACCCTGGATGTCAGAGTATCATTGGTCTTAGACATAGTGCCATGGTGCCTAGACCCTGAGTATCAATATGTCATTGTTCTGGGACCCCAGATGTCTGGATCTCATTGTTCTGGGAGTGCCAAGGGTTAGGGTGTCGTTCTGGGACCGTGGATGTCAGAGTGTCATTGTTTTGGGACCATGGATGTCAGAGTGTCATTGTCCTTTGACATGGTGCCTAGACCCTTAGTATCAATATGTTATTGGTTGGGGTATCCTTTTTCTTAGATGCCATCAGGATGTCAGTGTTTTCAGAGCCCCAAGAGTCAGGGTGTCAGTGTTCTAAGACTAGGGTTGTCCCGATACCGATACCAGTATCGGTATCGGGACCGATACCGAGTATTTGCGGGAGTACTTGTACTTGTACTCCCGCAAATACCCCCGATACCTAAATAGGATACTCCCCCTCGTCCCCCCGCCGCTGCATCACGCCGCCGCATCGAAAGCCACAGCATGGGTTAAACGGCGTGCAGGAACATCACAGCTTTCATTTGAATAGCTGTAGTTTTTCCACTGCCTATAGACACTCCCCCCTTGCTCGGGATTGGATGGGTGATCGTGATCTGTCCAATCCCGAGCAAGCGGGCAAAACAGCTATTCAAATGAATGCTGTGATTTTCTCCATGCGGCGGCGCGGCGGCTTTCGGTGGCAAAGGTATGGGGGAAATGGCTGGAGGGACATGGCTGCATATGTGAGGGACATGGCTGAAGGGACATGGCTGCATATGTGAGGGACATGGCTAGAGGGACATGGCTGCATATGTGAGGGACATGGCTAGAGGGACATGGCTGAAGGGACATGGCTGCATATGTGAGGGACATGGCTAGAGGGACATGGCTGCATATGTGAGGGACATGGCTGGAGGGACATGGCTGAAGGGACATGGCCGCATATGTGAGGGACATGGCTGAAGGGACATGGCTGCATATGTGAGGGACATGGCTAGAGGGACATGGCTGAAGGGACATGGCTGCATATGTGAGCGACATGGCTGAAGGGACATGGCTGAAGGGACAAGGCTGCATATGTGAGGGACATCTGGAGGGACATGGCTGAAGGGACATGGCTGCATATGTGGGGGACATGGCTGCATTTGGGGACACATTTTAAAAAAAGTATCGGTATTCGGTATCGGCAACTACTTAAAAAAAAGTATCGGTACTTGTACTCGGTCCTAAAAAAGTGGTATCGGGACAACCCTATCTAAGACTCTGAATATTTGTGTGTCAGGGTTCTGGGAGCACCAGGGTTGGGGTGTAAATATTCCGAGAGCCGCAAGGGTTGGGTTCGTCGTTGTGGGTCCCCAGATGTCTGGATCGCAATATTCTTTGAGCCCCAAGGGTCAAGGTGTAATTTTTCTGGAACCCCCAGGGGTTAGACTGTCACTGTTCTGGGACAGCAGATGTCAGTCATAATTCCTAGACCCTGAGTATCAATGAGCCATTGTTCTGGAAGCCCTGAGAGTCATGGTGGTGTTTTGGGAACCCTAGAATCAGGTTGCCTTTTTACCGAGAGCCCTAAGGGTTGGGATATCCTTAATCTGAGACCCCAGATCTCAGTCTCATTTAACCGGGAGCCCCAAGGGTTGAGGGTGTCCTTGTTCTGGGACCCCGGATCTCATAGTCTCCTCTTACTGGGAGCCCCAAGGGTTGGGGTGTCCTTGTTCTGGCAGCTTCAAGGGTTTGGGTATCGTATTGGGACCCCGGAATTCAATGTTCTGGTAACATGAATGTCAGGGTGCCATTGTGCTGGAATCCCAGTGTTACATCATTACTTTGTGACCATGCGTGTCATTGTCCTGTGACCCCTGAATGTTGGTTTGGGAGCCCCAGGTGTTGTGCCCCCCCCCAAACTTTAGCACCCACTAGTGGCTGATTTTATATACCTCTCTCACACAGAACTCCAACCGGATCATCTGCTCGGCTGTGTTTGGATTCGATGATGCAGTGAAGATCCGAAGCTCCTTCAAATTTCCACAGAACAGTCTGGTCATCACCAGCGTGGACATTCAGTCGGTGGAGCCGGTAGACCAGCGCACCCGAGACGCACTGCAGAAGAGCGTCCAGCTGGCTATAGAGATCACCACCAACTCCCAAGAGGCCACGGCCAGGTGAGAGCATACTGGGACTTGTAGTTCCACAACACCAAGAGAGCCAAGATGACATTTGTCACCAGGACAGGAAGTGAGGGGAAATCTCCCAGATGGGGACTCGGATGGCAATAAAACCTGTCAGAGGTCCCCACTTCATCCAAAATGCGAACAAAATATTTTTGTATGATAAATACCTTAAAAAAAAAAATGTTGTTCAATTTCTACATAACTTGAAAAATAGTTGTTTAGCTCCGCCTACATCAGATAAAAGCTGAAAAATCTGATTAATGATCTACCAATGCACAACAAAGTTACATTGATCTATGGCTATGCTGGGACTTTTGGTCCCACAGCTTCCAGAAAGCTTGTCTTATGTGTAACTCAATACAGATCACTAGCTTGGCACATTAGGCCTGCTGCGTATGCGGAAAATATGCCGCAAATGACCCTGAACCAAAATAGATGCAGGAAATTGAATTTGCAAAGACTGCATTAGAATGAGGCAGAACAATGCACAACCACAGAGCCACCTAGTGGGCACTGCATAGAACAACAGAGAGAAAAAAACAACCACAGAGCCACCTAGTGGGCACTGCATAGGACAACAGTAAGAACAAAAACACACAGTGCCACCTAGTGGATGCTACATAGAACAACAAAGAGAAACCCCCAACCACAGTGCTACTTTGTGGCTATTATCTAGAACAGCGGTCTCCAAACTTTCTAAAATCTAAACAAAGGGCCGGTTTGCCGTCATCCAGACTTTAGGGAGGCTGGACTGAAGATTTGTCCTGGCGTCAGTGGGAGCAAGCAATGCATCTTTGGTAATGGGGGGGAGGTAGGGTGGCCACATTTCCAAACTGCCATTTAGGGACACCCTCCCCTTCTCAAAAATCAGGTTGTGTTGTAACGAATCACAACACAGCCGAGACGGTGGGTGTACGCTCTACCCAGATGCACTTATCACGCTTCCTAAAAAAGCCACTTTACTCACTGACAGTACTTGTCCTGGCCTATAGGCCCGAGACCTACTTTACCTTGTTCCTACGCTGGGTCTTCACTGCCCTGCAGTCAGGGGGCAGAGATTGCGCCTCTCCAGACATTACTGGCCAGGACAAGTACCGTCAGTGAGTTAAGTGGCGATGTGGAGGCCTATTTTGTAGGCATCAGATCGGCCGGGGAGGGGGGTCTGTATCACTTTCATTCCGGGACACTGCATTGTCCTGGAATGAAGGTGCCTGGGACAGACCTGCAAAATGCGGGACTGTCCCGGGACATGTGGTCACCCTGGGGGGGGGGGGGATAGTGCCCCATTGTTGGTGTCAATGGGAGAAATGGGGACCCATTTCTGATGTCAGGAGCAGCAATTATGCCCCATTGTTTGTATCTGTGGGAGGAAAAGTCCCCCCAGGGGCCAGATAGAGGCAAGCAAAGGGCTGCAGCTTGGAGACCACTAATCTAGAACAAAGGAAGTGCACAATTGGCAAAAAAAATGTATCCACGGTGTCGCCAAGAAAGCAAAATGGATCCACAGTGCCACCTTGTGGGCATTTTATAGAACAAAAAAAGAGAAAAATTAACTTCCACTGTGCCTGTTAGATGGGCCATTGCCATCTAATGGTAGAAGAATGTATTCAGTACAATATATATTTTTTATTTCCAAGACTTCTGTAGAGCAGTGTGTAGGTGTGTGTACATTAAAGCTGTCTATATCTCTGTGCAGACATGAAGCAGAACGTTTGGAACAAGAGGCAAAAGGTCGCCTGGAGCGCCAGCGTATCACCGATCAAGCCGAGGCGGAGAGAGCCCGCAAGGAGCTTCTAGAGCTGGAAGCCCTCAGGTAGGTGGGCATAGGAGGACTAGATGGGTGAATTGATGTAGCCTCACTTATTCTATGCTGATCTGCCACCTGGGATTTTGAGTCTTTAGTAAAAACTGAAATGCACCCTTTGCACTGAGAGGCTTACAGAAAATCAATTTTAACCACTTAAGACCCGGACCAATACGCTGGTAAATGACCCAAGGTGTTTTTGCGATTCGGCACTGCGTCGCTTTAACTGACAATTGCGCGGGTCGTGCGACGTGGCTCCCAAACAAAATTTGCGTCCTTTTCTTCCCACAAATAGAGCTTTCTTTTGGTGGTATTTGATCACCTCTGCGATTTTTATTTTTTGCGCTATATACAAAAATAGAGCGACATTTTTGAAAAAAAAACACTATTTTTTACTTTTTGTTAAAAAAAAATCAAATAAACTAAATTTTAGTCAAACATTTAGGCCAAAATTTATTTAGCCACATGTCTTTAGTAAAAAAAAAAAAATCACAATAAAAAAAATAGCTACCTAGCGGGAACAGCGACACTAATACAGCGATCAGAAAAATGATCGCTTAGTGACGCTGGCAATAGGGAGTGAAAGGGTTAACTAGGGCGGTGATCAGGGGGTTAAAACTTTATTAGGGGGGGTGGGGGGGGCTATCCTGAACCTAACACTAACTGTTTTTTACACTGCCTGTCACACTGACACTAAATGCAGTGATTAGATCACTGCATTCAGTGACACTGTGACAGGGGGGGTGGGGGGGGGGCGATCACAAGGGGTTAATATGCCTATGTGAGTGTGTGTCAGTGTTGTGTTGGTGCACACTTACTTGTGATGTCTTCTCTCATCAGCAGTGCTGGGAAACAGCGCTGCGATGAGAGGTGACATCATTTCCTCCTTCCTGTGTAAACACAGGAGGAGGAACTGACAGGATGGGAGCGCGCTCCCATTGGCTGGGAGCGATCGCGGGGGGGCGGGTAAGCGCCGACATCCGCCCGCTGATCCCGGATCGCTCCCGGAGCCAGGGGGACCCCCGCACGCCGCGGAGGGGGTCCCGATTGGACCCCCGAACCGCACTTAGGCGGGGACATACATTTACGCCCTTGTGCCTGTACGTGCCATTCTGTGGCCGTATATGTGCGTGCGGGGGTCCTTAAGTGGTTACTGGCTAATTGCTCTTAAAGGGTTGTAAAGCTTTGTGTTTTTGAAAAAACCCTTTGTACTCCCGCCCCCCCCCCCTTGTTTTACCTACTTAAAGCGGAGTTACACCCTAAAGTGGAACTTCCGCTTGTTGGATTCCTTCCCCCCTCTGGTGCCACAATTGTCACATTTCAGGGGAGAGATATCCGCAGAATACCGCCCCTGAGCACCAAACCCCCCCCCCCCCCCGCTGTGTTCTGGGAAACACACAGTTCCCCGAACACAGTGGGGACCAGTGAAAATGCACGACTCGCGCATGCGCAGTAGGGAACTGGGCAGTAAAGCCGCAATGCTTCACTTCCTGGTTCCTTCACCAAGGATGGCTGCACTGGGGAGGGGGTTTAAGGCTGCACTGGGGAGGGGGACTCAGGCTGCACTGGGGAGGGGGACTCAGGCTGCACTGGGGAGGGGGACTCAGGCTGCACTGGTGGGTGGGGGACACAGGCTGCACTGGTGGGTGGGGGGACACGGGCTGCACTGGTGGGTGGGGGGACACAGGCTGCACTGGTGAGTGGGGGGACACAGGCTGCACTGGTGGGAGTGGGGGGGACACAGGCTGCACTGGTGGGAGTGGGGGGGACACAGGCTGCACTGGTGGGAGTGGGGGGGACACAGGCTGCACTGGTGGGTGGGGTGGGGGCACAGGCTGCACTGGGGGGGGCACAGGCTGCACTGGGGGGATGGAGGGACAGGCTGCACTGGTGAGTGGGGACACAGGTTGCACTGGGGGGGGGGGGGGTGGAGGGACAGGCTGCACTGGTGGGACACGGGTAAAGTTGTTGTTAATATTTATTTTTATAACTTAATTCATAAGGGTGTGTTTAGGGGTGGAGTTAGGGGCGGGGCAGGGTGGGGGTTGGTGGCGAGTAACCTTTGAGGCCTGGCTTGTAGCTCAGGACTTGAAATGTTGTGCCCTGGTATAACATATATGTAAAGCGCTGTGTAAATTGACAGCGCTATATAAGTATCTAAAATACGTAATTGTGTTTAAAGAGTCAATCCTTCCAAATATATTGTCATTGGTGGAGCCTGTAGTGAGATTTCTGCGCTCTGCTCCTGCACACCTGGGTGTCTCGGGTGTTCCCACCCAATGTGTGTTTGAAAACTCTCTTCTTTTTTCTTTTTTTTTTTTTTATGGATTTTGATTCCCACCTCAACTATGGTGTGCTGGGTAGGAGGAATCTGCAAGGACTGCATTAGAACAAGAAAGAGCAAAAAAAAAAAAAACGCAGACTACTGCACAGAACAAAAGAAATAAAACCACACACACACACACTGCCACCTAGTGGGTGCTGCATAGAATGACAGAGAGAAAAAAAACAATCGCAGCGCTACCTAGTGGTTGTTCTATAGAACAAAGAAAGCACAATGAGCAACATTTCAGTACAGTGCCACCTAGTGGCTGTTGCACAGCGCAAGAAAAGCAAAACAGAACCAGAGTGTCACCTTGTGGGTTTTTTTGTTTGTTTTTTGAATAAAAGAGCCAAACGCTTCCACAGTGCCTGTTAGATGTGCTATTGATATCTAAGAATAGGAAAGTGTATTATACAGTAAAATATATTATTTTTTCATTTATAAGTCTTCTGTAGAGCAGTGTGTAAATACGCACCATGAGTCCGGAACCGCAAGTTTCTATCTGTAAGAGGGCCTGTGATTGGTTTGGTGTTGGTGCCAGATTATGCAAGTCCCCTCCCACCTTCTTCTTAGATAGGACTACCATCCACCTGCTGAGAGAACCTATGAAGGATCACCTTTAAAGGGACTTTTAAGGCACCCTACGGAAATCCACAACACAGATTAAATAATGTATTTATTAACCACTTACATTTTTTTTCCCCTAAATATCTTCCTTTACCTTAGTGCAGTCCTCCTTCACTTACCTCATCCTTACATTTTGCTTTTAAATGTCCTTATTTCTTCTGAGAAATCCTCACTTCCTGTTATTCTGTCTGTAACTCCACACAGTAATGCAAGGCTTTCTTCTTGGTGTGGAGAAAAGCCTCTTGAGGGGGGAGGGGGCGAGCAGGCAAGTCGGGACACTCTCTACTTTGCAGATAGAGAAAGTTAGTGGGCGTCCTGACACTCCTGCTCTCCCCCTCAAGAGGCTTTCTTCACACCAGAAAGAAAGCCTCACATTACGTTGTGGAGTTACAGACAGAAAAACGGTAAGCAAGGATTTCTCAGAAGAAATAAGGACATTTAAAAGCAAAATGGAAGGACGAGGTAAGTGAAGGAGGACTGCACTAAGGTAAAGGAAGCTATTTAGGGAAAAAAATTAATTCCTTTAAGCCCCGGACCATTATGCAGCTTAAAGACCAGGCCCCTTTTTGCGATTCGGCACCGCGTCGCTTTAACTGACAATTGCGCGGTCGTGCGACGTGGCTCCCAAGCAAAATTGGCGTCCTTTTTTCCCCCACAAATAGAGCTTTCTTTTGGTGGTATTTGATCACCTCTGCAGTTTTTATTTTTTGCGCTATAAACAAAAATAGACCGACAATTTTGGATAAAAATGCAATATTTTTTACTTTTTGCCAAAATATATATAAAACATTATTTTTTTTCCCTCAGTTAAGGCCGATACGTATTCTTCTACATATTTTTGGTAAAAAAAAATCGCAATAAGCCTATATTGTATTGGTTTACGCAAAATTTATAGCGTCTACCAAATAGCGGATAGATTTATTGCATTTTTATTATTTAATTTTTTTCTAGTAATGGTGGCGATCAGCGATTTTTATCGTGACTGCGACATTATGGCGGACACATCGGACACTTTTGACGCCTTTTTGGGACCATTTTCTTTTTTACAGCCATCAGTACTAAAAAAAGATGCACTGATTACTGTAAAAATGACACTGGCAGTGAAGGGGTTAACCAGGAGGGGGCGCTGTAGTCTGCCCTAATGTGTGATTCTTACTGTGGGGGGGGGGGGCTTGGCGTGTGACGTCACTGATCGTCGTTTCCTATGACAGGGAACAGACCATCAGCGACAGGCTCACTAGGAAGCACAGGGAGAGGTTTGTTTATACTTACCTCTCCCCGTTCTTCCTCTCTGTGACCCGATCGCGGGACACCGGCGGCAATCAGGTCCGCTGTTCCCGCGGGGATGGTCACGGAGCAGAGGACCGCGCTCGCGACCCCACGGCTGGGATCTTAAAGGGGGCGTACATGTACGCCTTTGCGCCCAGCCGCGCCATTTTGTTGACGTATATCGTCGTGCAGCGGTCCCCAAGCGGTTAAATTCCATTAAATCAGACGGTGGAATATTGCATAACCACCGCGTACATTTTACAAACTGAGGTGATGACTTTGTCCTTTTTGTTACCAGCACGGGGGTGGAGAGCACAGGGGCGGCCAAGGCTGAAGCCCAGTCCAAGGCGGAAGCAGCGAAGATTGAAGGCGAAGGAGCCGTGCTGCAAGCCAAACTGCGGGCCGAGGCTCTGGGCATCGAAACGGTGAGTGGTGGGCTGAACGTTTTATTTTTTTTTTATTTATTTTTTTAACATGGCTGAAGCTTGACTTTTGTCTCCATATTTGTGTGCGGCGTGCAGGAGGCGGAGCTGCAGCGTTTGCGCCAGGCCCGTGCCGAGGAGCTGAAATACTTGCAGGAGAAGAACAAGCTGGAGGTTCAGAGGGAGATGGAGGTTGCTGATATCGCCGTGAAGAAGTTCAAGGGAATGATGGAAGCCATTGGAGCGGAGACAATCAGGGACATCGCGTTGGCCGGACCAGAGCTACAGGTGACTGGACATTATTTTCTTCACATTTTTTTTATTTTATTTTTCCCTCCATTTGAGTTTTTTTCGTTGTTTCTCCATCTTTGTTGTTCATCAGAAAAGAGAACCAGTCACGTCCATGAATTTGAGAATTTTATCTTTTAATCTTTGTGCAGTCTGACATATGATTTTTTTTCCATGTGTCCCAATTTCTCGTGTCCCCGGAGTGTACATAACTGTATGAAATAGCAGAACCCCATACATGTTCCTCTTTAGGTAGACCTATCCATGACGAGGCCAACTACGGCTGGTTCACTTAACCTCAGTCAACCATTATTGATGTCTTGTTCTATTTTCATCTACTCTTGTCTCAATTTTGTTATGGCCCGTCTCTGTCCTAGATCCTTCTCCCTTCGTTTTTTTTTTTTTTTTTTTTTTACCTTTTGTCTACGTATCGGCTCTCTACTTTTGTTGTGCCCAATCTTTCTGCCTCCCGCTTTTTTGTTTTATCATCCGTTTCCTTTTTGTATCCTCCATCAGCCTCTCCATCTTGGTTTCTGACCTCCCATCTCCTTCCATCCTTCCTCCTTCCCTCCTTCTTGGTTTCTGGCCTCCCATCTCCTTCCATCCTTCCTCCTTCCCTCCTTCTTGGTTTCTGGCCTCCCATCTCCTTCCTCCTGCCCTCCTTCTTGGTTTCTGGCCTCCCATCTCCTTCCATCCTTCCTCCTTCCCTCCTTCTTGGTTTCTGGCCTCCCATCTCCTTCCATCCTTCCTCCTTCCCTCCTTCTTGGTTTCTGGCCTCCCATCTCCTTCCATCCTTCCTCCTTCCCTCCTTCTTGGTTTCTGGCCTCCCATCTCCTTCCATCCTTCCTCCTTCCCTCCTTCTTGGTTTCTGGCCTCCCATCTCCTTCCATCCTTCCTCCTTCCCTCCTTCTTGGTTTCTGGCCTCCCATCTCCTTCCTCCTGCCCTCCTTCTTGGTTTCTGGCCTCCCATCTCCTTCCATCTCTGTCCTGCTCCCCATCTTGGTTTCTGGCCTCCCATCTCCTTCCATCTCTGTCCTGCTCTCCATCTTGGCTTCTGGCCTCCCATCTCCTTCCATCTCTGTCCTGCTCTCCATCTTGGCTTCTGGCCTCCCATCTCCTTCCATCTCTGTCCTGCTCTCCATCTTGGCTTCTGGCCTCCCATCTCCTTCCATCTCTGTCCTGCTCTCCATCTTGGCTTCTGGTCTCCCATCTCCTTCCATCTCTGTCCTGCTCTCCATCTTGGTTTCTGGCCTCCCATCTCCTTCCATCTCTGTCCTGCTCTCCATCTTGGCTTCTGGCCTCCCATCTCCTTCCATCTCTGTCCTGCTCCCCATCTTGGTTTCTGGCCTCCCATCTCCTTCCATCTCTGTCCTGCTCTCCATCTTGGTTTCTGGCCTCCCATCTCCTTCCATCTCTGTCCTGCTCCCCATCTTGGCTTCTGGCCTCCCATCTCCTTCCATCTCTGTCCTGCTCTCCATCTTGGTTTCTGGCCTCCCATCTCCTTCCATCTCTGTCCTGCTCTCCATCTTGCTTTCTGGCCTCCCATCTCCTTCCATCTCTGTCCTGCTCTCCATCTTGGTTTCTGGCCTGTTTCACTTTCTTACCTCCTGTCCCAATCTTAATTTCTGGCATCTATCTCTTTCTATCTTTCCTCCTGCCCTTCACATTGGATTCTTATTTCCATCCCCCACATATTTCCTCCTGCCCTCCGTCTTAGTTTTTGATCTCCATCTACTCTTCTGCCCTCCATTTTGTTTTTTTGCCTTTGTCTCCTTCTATCCTGCCTCCCATCTAGGTTTTTGACCTCATCTCCTTCCATATTTCCTCTTGGCCTCCACCTTGTTTGCTAACTTCCATCTCCTTCCATCCCCCAAACTTTTCTTCTGCCCTCCATCATGGTTTCTGGCTTCATCTCCTTCTGTCCTTCCTCCTGCACCCATCTTGATTATGACCTTGCCTCGTTCCTCCTGCCACCCATCTTGGTTTCTGTCCTCTTTCCCATCCTTCTTTGCTCCTACCCCATCTTTGTTTCTGTCCTCCATCTCATTCCATCCCTCCCTATCCTTCCTTTCGCCCTCCATCATGGTTTCTGGCCTCTATCTCCCTTCTATCCTGCCTCCCATCTAGGTTTCTGACCTTATCTCTTTCCTTGTTTTCTAACTTCCATCTGCTTCCATCCCCCAAACTTTTCTTCTGACCTCTGTCTCCTTCTGTCTTTATTCTCCACCCATCTTGATTATGACCTTGCCTTGTTCCTCCTGCCACTGATCTTGGTTTCTGTCTTCCTCTACTTTCTTCTTTCCTACTGCCCCATCTTTGTTTCTGTCCTCCATCTCTTTCTATCCCTCCCCATCACTCCTTTCGCCCTCCATCATGGTTTCTGGCCTCTGTCTCCTTCTATCCACCCCCCTGCGCCCTATCTGTATTATGACCTTGCCTCTTTCCATCTTTCCTCCTGCCACCAATCTTGGTTTCTTTCTTTCTTCCTTTCTTCAATCGCCTTCCATTTTTCCTCCAGCCCTCCATCTTGATTTCTGGCCTCCAACCCCTTTCATCTTTTTTCTTGTCCCCACGTCTTTGTGTTCTCCATTTACCATGTCACCCTTTTTCTCTCCTCAGGTTAAGCTTCTGAAGGGTCTGGGGATCCAGTCCACACTCATCACCGATGGCTCCACCCCCCTCAACCTCTTTGGCACAGCGACGGGCCTGCTGGGTCTTTCCCCCAAGGCACTTTCAGGGAAAGATGAAGATGCATGAACCTAATGGATCTTCCCCTTTTTGTGTATCTAGCCACCTTTTGTTCCTCTTCTGTCCCCTACTGTCCCATGGCCCCGACTGCTGTGACCTCATAATGTTTGTTTTTTTGTTAAGCTGTGACTCCTCCCCCACCTCTTCCTGTAATTAAAGGGCCCGTATAGGCAAACCAAGAACATCTCCTCCATAGACTGCTATGTTTTACTCAGTAGTGTCTATAAAATGTAGCTCTTCAAAGACACTATGACCCTTGTGATTGGCTTTTAGTCCAGAGCAGCTTATTTGTTGCCTCTTGTGACCCCATTCTCCCACACTGCACTAAAAACTACATAGGGGGAAGCTGGTTGCTGGTTGGGAGCACAGATAGTTTGTTCTTCGGATGTTGTTAATCACCGACCTGTTCTAACACAATCACAGTGAGGGGACGCAGTGTGGTCTATGTAGAGGACAGGCTCAGAGGCCAACAATTTAGATGTCAAAAGGGGAAATTCCTTGTTATCAAACTACATGCTACCGGTTTGTTCTGTGTTTGGTTCCCCTAGAGATGGATCAGTCAAGGGCATCCAAGAAACAGTGTACAGTGCCTAACACAGTGTCTTTACTATATCTATACAACGTGCCTTTTTCACCTGTTATCGAGGGCTGTGTCGCCGCAAAAGTCCCAACCAAAGCTCTGTCTGGAACAATACGGTTTCAATAAACAACCTACTTTTCTTCTTTATGTCTTGTCTTGAGTGTTGTGTGTACAAAAAATGATCTGCTGCTGTGATCAAGTCTCCGATCCGTGACATCTGTCTGAACTCTGTGTGCTTATCTCAATATCTTCCTTGCGCTTCCCAGATGCCTGTAACATGAGACTGTTGGAACTTTGAGGTTTAGTTAATCTTAGCAAGGGTGGGTGGATCTAGAGGTCACTTACACTAGCTCCCTGTCTCCTCTCCACCAACACCAGTTCAACATGCCTGCAATCAACTTTGAAATAACAACTGGTGTGTAGGGGATGATGGGAACTTATTATAAAGTGAAACCTCGAAATGCGAGTAACTCGTTTAATGAGCGTTTCGCAATACGAGTACTGTTCTTGAAAAATCCTAACTTGGTTTGCGAGTGTTGTTTGTCTCGCGAAACGAGCAGGAGGATTCAGACCAAAGCGGTGTCCAGTACAGCGTTTGGCCTGAGGTGGGGGGGGGGGGGGGGACACTGGAGCCCGAATGGCGCCAATCTGAGCCAAATGGCGCAGTTCGTAGCTGTTTGAAAAATACTCAGTTGCCAAGCCTTTCTGAGGTTTGCCTGAGGTCACTCGTGCTGTTCTCGGGCCTTTCCGGCAATTTCCGAGGCTCTCCCCGGTGCCCCCCACCCCTACTTTTGGCCACATGCGGTATTTCATGGCATTGAAGTCAATGCGGAACAAATTATTTTCATTTCCATTGACTTCAATGGGGAAACTCTCTTCTGATTGATATGCAAGTTTTTTGGATTACAAGCATTCTCCTGGAATAGATTATGCTCGTAATTCGAGGTTCCACTGTATATATAAATATATAAATTATCAACTGTATGTATATGTGTGTGTGTGTATATATATATATATATATATATATATATATATATATATATATATATATATATATATATATATGAGAATGTTTTGCTAGAAAATTACTTAGAACCCCCAAAACGTTATATACACTGCTCCAAAAAATGAAAGGGACACTTATTAATCGGAGAATAGCATCAAGTCAAGTAAACTCTTTGGATATTGATTGGTCAGTTGAATAGCAGAGGGGAATGTTAATCAGTTTCAGCTGCTTTGGTGTTAATGAAATTAACAGATGCACTAGACAAAGAGACGACCTCCAAAACAGGAAGGGTTTTACAGGTGGAGGCCACTGACATTTTTTCCCTACTCACCTTTTCTGACTGTGTTTCGCTAGTTTTGCATTTGGCTAGGGTCAGCGTCACTACTGGTAGCATGACGCCATAACTAGACCCTATACAGCAGTGGTCATCATCCCTGTCCTCAGGTCCCACTAACAGGCCAGGTTTGCAAGATAACTGAAATACATGACAGGTGATCTCATTTGCTGCTCAGTGATTGCAGTATTCTAGTCTGCATCTCCCCAAGGTAATACACAAAACCTGGCCTGTTAGTGGGCCCTGAGGACAGGGGTTGATGACCACTGCTCTAGAGGTTGCACAGGCAGTCCAACTCCTCCAGGATGGCACATCAATACGTGTCATTGCCAGAACAGAAGGTTTGGCTTGTCTCCCAGCACAGTCTCAGGAGCATGGAGGAGATTCCAGGAGACAGGCAGTTACTCTAGGAGAGCTGGACAGAGCCGTTAGAAGGTCCTAAACCCTTCAGCAGGACCGGTATCTGCTCCTTTGTGCAAGGAGGAACAGGATGAGCACTGCCAGAGCCATAGGTGTGCGCACAGGGGTGTGCCAGATGTGTTTAGGCACATCGTAATCACCCTGTGCAGCACAGATTCCCCCTACTGCCTAGGTCCCCCCCATCCTCCTTCCCCTTGCAGCGCTTCTGGCTTCCCTACTCTCCTCTTCCTTTGGCTGTTGCTGCAGGGATGTTTTAGGATGAGTGGGGGAAGGGGCTGGTAAATGTAACTTGCCGACCCCTTTCCCTTTCATTGTGAGTGATCGTAGTTTGTGTTTGAGCTTACTTGCGCATGATTTACGCGGTTTGCGTAAGTTTTACGTTCGGCCGGCGTAAAGTTATTCCCCATAGATGAGGTGCAACCCATGCAAAGGTATGGACCAGGGAACACAAGCCTACGTTATGTACTTTGGACGTCTGTGAATATGGGCCGACGTGGGTCTGACTGGGCGTAGGTAACGTTCACGGCGTACACATTAATCTGGCGTATCTTAGGAAGTTGTTCCGACGTGGTTGTTCACATGCACACGGGGATACGTCCATGTCCCGACACATGCGCAGTTCATTTTAAGTACTTGTCTGGCACCCGGCCCATCATTTGCATGGGGTCACGCTTCATTAACATGGATCACGACCACTTCCACTTACGCCGGCTTGCGCCTACGAAATATACGCTACGCCGGCGCAGAGTTGGGAGCATTTGTTTGTGAATTCCATGCTTGCCTCGCCGCACTGCGCCGGCGGAGCGTAAAAGAGATACGCTACGGCGGCATAAATATGCGCCGATGTATGTGAATTCCGGGCCATAGTGTGTACTTCTCTCACTCCAGAGCACTAAGTGTAATTTCTGTCTGCTGCCTCCTTCCTCTGCTATCCGCATTAGTCACTTTTGACAAGTTTTCCTGACACCAAGAAATAAATGGTGGCAGGGGAGGGAGCTCCAGCCTGTGATTGAGAGCCTCCGCCCTGTTGCGTTGTGAAGGGAGTGTGTCCCTTTCCTCCACTCGGCTCTCAGCGCTCTCCTCACTGA
The DNA here is from genome assembly GCA_029574335.1 of Rana kukunoris. Classification (NCBI taxonomy): domain Eukaryota; kingdom Metazoa; phylum Chordata; class Amphibia; order Anura; family Ranidae; genus Rana; species Rana kukunoris. The sequence goes on from JAJQKJ010001764.1 coordinate 59,343, forward strand.
GCTCTGCAGTGTCCTTTACCATGAAACCGATGGCAGGTCCACTATAAGGAATTGGATGTAAGGCCCTAAGGTCAGCCTGTAGTCTGCCTATATATATATAATTTTTAACCAATCTCAAGGGGTTGACATGTTCGCTGCAGCCAATAGACATCATTCCACAGATACTCTTTGGATTGCATTTAATGTTTTTTTTTTTCTTTTTTTCATTCTTTTTTTTTTTTAATACCTCTTTACAAGTATTATAAATTGCAGTGCATTACTAACATTTTGCTCTGCTGAAATATATTTACATTCAGTTTAAAAAAAAAATATGGAATAAATAAATAAATTAAAAATAAATAAGAGGGGAGGAGCAAGGAAGTGGGTGGGGTTGGGGGGCGGGGTTTCTAGAGGGGGAGGTGGAGAAATTGAAGGGATAGATTATAATAGGTGTCTATATAGGTTGAATTGGGACCGGTCACAATGTCTGGGATCTTAGCAGCAACGTATGCAGAAAAATTATAATAATAAGATATTGTATCGATGACTAATTTTACCCGGATACAGCTCGCTTCAAACCACACCCTCCCCCCCGGCGCTGTATTCTTTTGACGAGTGGGTGGGGCTTACAGGCAGCCCAATCAATCGACTAGGAACTGGTGGGCCCTGAGGCAGCCATTCTTGGGGCCGGCCAGGTTTATGGCGGTGAAGGATGCCGCAGATGGAAGCTGCCGTTCTATAACTTCTAAATGTGGATCATGGGTTCAAAACTGGCATGCAGCTCAGAAATAACACAAGGGCAGCTTCCAGCAGTGGCTTCTAACACAGGAGCCTGGCTCCTTGCGAGGTTCAAAGTTGGCTCTCCAGGAAAGGGTTAATTGTATAACTTTGGGGGGGAAAAAACGTAATACTTAAGATGGCAACTGGCGTACGATTGGACAACCCAATATAGCCATCTTACTTATTTTTTTGTAGTGTTTTTTTTTGTTGTTATTGGTTATTTCCTTCTGTTTTAGTGAAAATGTTAAATGCCTGTGTGCGCTGGGATTTGACTCCCCTGACCCCTTGTATTCACCACTCCTAAAGCGCTGCAAAGACGCTGCTTGCAGGACTTTCCCAAGAAGGCTTCGGATGTCACACAACTCTCACACCCTTTCACACAATGGGACATTTTTCAGGCGCTTTAGCGATAAAAAAAAGCGCATGTAAAGCACCTGAAAGAAGCCTCATCTACAATCCCAATGTGAAAGCACTGCCAGTGTCCAAAAATCGCTGGTAAAGCACCTCTAAAACTAGCGGCGCTTTACCAGCGGTTTTCGAGCGCTAGCGTGTGATTTTAACACCCTCTAGTGGCTGAATAAAGGGTTAAAAGCGCCCACAAAGTGCCGCTGCCAAGGTGTTTTGCAGGTGCTTCCCCATTGATTTCAATGGGAAGGGGCGCTTTAGGAGCGGTGTATTCACCGCTCCTAAAGCGCTGCAGCCAGCGCAGGCGCCTTGGTCTGAAAGCACTCAGGCTTTCACATTGGGATTGCAGATGAGGCTTCTTTCAGGCTCTTTTTTTTTAACGCTGAAGCGCCTGAAAGATGTCCAAGTGTGAAAGGGGTCTCACCCCTCCAATAGATATCCCCCCAAGGCTGTAAATGACACCCTTCTGCAAGGTTACACTTTCCAGGAGAACCTCTTAAAACGGATCAGTACATGTCACAGGAAACCCATTGTGTCGCCAAGATTGCGACCACGCCTCTCGAAATAGCTGCCCCATTTGCAGTACTCCTGGTGACCAGTAGGTGTCGCCAACACTAGCATCTGTATACCGTCGGCAGAACTCGCGGTGACCACTGGGGATCACCGTGAGTTCTGCCGACGGTATACAGATGCTCGTGTTGGCGTTGGCGACACCTACTGGTCACCAGGAGAACTGCAAATGGTTTTCATATAATTGGGACAGCTTCTGCAAGGTTTAACACTTTCCAGGAGAACCTCTTAAAACGGATCAGTACACTTCACAGGAAACCCATTGTGTCACCAAGTTTGCGACCACCGCCTCTCGAAATAGCTGCCCCAATGTCACCGGTTTCAAGGGGGATTGATCGGCTGCGGTCTTGACCAATTTGGCTCCTCCCACTACTGCGTAAACAAATGGCGCATGAAAACTTAACATTCCTACTGGTTAACTCAGTCCATTGTGTAAACTAAGAGCCGTAAAGCAAAGCCAATGAGGACTTTTATAGGATCCAGGCAAGCACAGCGGATTGGCTATTGACTGGCCATGCTTAACCCTTTACGTGTGTGCAGCTTCGAGCGACAGTTTTTTTTTGCTTTGCTGTTTTTTTTAGCCATTCCCTCGGAGAAAGTAATTGTCTTGGCAGATAAACTTAACCCCTAACATGCTGCTGCTGCCCAAGACTCTCCGTTTTACTAAAAGGTGCAGGAGGCGTCGGTCCTCTCCCCCCCCCCCCTCCCCAGAGGTATACTGAGCTAGGGGAGGGAAGCCGTTGGAGGAAAGTTGAGCTGTGGCGTTAAGTCCATACATTTTGATTGTGTGCAACTGTGTTTTTTTTTTTTTTGTATATCACACAGAACAGCGCTCCCATGTGGTCACGACCAGTAATGCAGTTGTTCTTCACCTAAAAGGCGGATGCTTTGCAGATTTCGGGGTGCGTTGTTTGGAAATTCGATTTCAGTCCCATAAATAAGATAAATATTAGGTGCGTCACACATACTTTTCCGGTAGTGTGGGATAACACCAATTCTGGGGACCCAACGAGTATTGATCCCTGTATGTATAAATAGAAGTAATACCTAGTGCTCACAAAAGAGTGCTGCAGGTAGCATACCTTATGACTGTGTGGTTACAGTGACCCCTAGTGTCACCGTGAGTTCTGCCGACAGTATACAGATGCGAGTGTTGGCGTTGGCGACACCTACTGGCCACCAGGAGTACTGCAAATGGTTTTCAAATAATTATACATAGTGACACCCAGTCGTCAACTGGGAGTACTGCAGATAGTACTCTTGTAGTATTCATGAGAGTGTTTCACAGACTGCATATATATAAAGTTTTGAATGGAAATGACAACAATGGTTGGCAAGTACACCCTGGGTGGATTCAGAGTTCTGCAAATTGTACATCAATATGGTGTTGGGGGGGCCACTGGCATCCAGTGGAGTATTAGCAGTGCTGCAGATAATATACAACGTGCAGCATGGTGGTGGCAGTGACGCCACGTTCACTGATACTGCAGCAATTATTACATGACAGTGTGGGGGGACAATGACACCCAGTGGTCAATTTGAGGACTGCAAATCGTGCACGAATGGCAAACTGTTGGGGGTGGGCAGTGACCCCCTAGTGGTCACCAGGAGTACTGCAAATAGTAAACTTTCTATAAGAATGACAGAGCATTGGTGAACTCTGTACATGGTAATACTGTCACGTAGCAGGTAAGACCGTTTTTCCATCTCCACAGGGAGTTAATGTCTCCTCTCACTTCGCTCCGGGACACTTCAGAGACTTCCTGTGGACCTCTTAAGCAGTACATTACAAGGTGCCTAAGTGCCTCCATTGGATAGGCACCGTCTCTCTGTAGCGCGGCCTCAGCGGGTCTCATGTTTTTGGGGTTGGGGCTCTGTGGCTGGGTGCGGACATGTTGGAACTAAACGGAGGCGGGGTGGAGGCGTCACTGTGAGCAGTCCTGGTCTTTGGCTGAAGGGCTGTCAGGTGCCGGATGTCCATTTTTGGCCGCTGACTCATCATTGACTGTCGGAAAAGACTGTAAGCTCTCCTGCAGATTAGGTAGAACCAGTAGACTTGGGGGGCCATGAGAATGGCAGCGCCGAGGTTATATTCTGCAGACAGGCTGAACGGGACCTTGTAGAGAGGCAGTCCGACCCGCTGTCCATATACCCAGTACATGTACGGGAAGAGCAGGAGACGGCAGCAGAAGAACGTCACCAGCATGATGACACCATTGACCCGGTGCAGAAGCGTGTGCTGCTTCTTATACTGCAGGGGAGACAAGGGAGAAGGTCAGCAATAAGAAATGGTTAAAGAAGAACTCTAGTCAAACGGATGTACAAAATATTTATGTAAAGCTCAATACCCGCTAAATACCCTGTTGTAATATACCGTATATACTCGAGTGAAAGCCGAGTTTTTCAGCACATTTTTTTGTGCTAAAAATGCCCCCTCGGCTTATACTCGAGTCACCTTTTTGCGCCTGATCCCCGAATTTTGGGGACCCGGTGTCAGCTAGTCGTAGACCCCAAACTTGGCACACGTATAGCCCCCCTCTTCCTCTACAAGTGTGTAACGTTTTTTTGTCCGGGGGACCTATGGCCAAGGATCACCAATTTTTCAAAGCTGGGCACCCCTTCTATATACCCATGTTAAACGTAAGTCTAGTCATGGACACAATGAGGCATGGGCACAGTGAGGCATGGGCACAGTGAGGCATGCACATGGACACAGTGAGGCATGGGCACAGTAAGGCATGCACATGCAAATGGGCAGCACAGTGGTGCAGTGAGTAGCACTTTCGCCTGGCAGCAAAAGGGTCGCTGGTTCGAATCCCGACCACGACACCATCTGCCTGGAGTTTGCATGTTCTCCCTGTGTCTGCGTGGGTTTCCTCCGGGTACTCCGGTTTCCTCCAACACTCCAAGACATGCGGGTAGGTAAATTGGATCTCGTTCAAATTGGCCCAGTATATATATGTGTGTATGACTGTGTGTCCAAGCGTGTCAAGATCCTACGGGGTAAAAATGACCGCACCAGCCAAGCAGACACTGGCTGGAAAAAGCGCCCAGAGGCGATTCAGTTCGCATGCGTTGCGCTATACAAGTCATTCATTCATTCATTCATGGGCACAGTGAGGTATGCACATGGCCACAGTGAGGCATGCACATGGGCACAGTGAGGCATGCACATGGACACAGTGAGGCATGCACATGGACACAGTGAGGCATGGGCACAGTGAGGCATGCACATGGACACAGTGAGCCATGCACATGGGCACAGTGAGGCATGGGCACAGTGAGGCATGCACATGGACACAGTGAGGCATGCACATGGACACAGTGAGGCATGGGCACAGTGAGGCATGCACATGGACACAGTGAGGCATGCACATGGACACAGTGAGGCATGCACATGGACACAGTGAGGCATGGGCACAGTGAGACATGCACATGGACACCCTAGGCTTATACTCGAGTCAATTCGTTTACCCCATTTTTTTGTGGTAAAATTAGGTGCCTTGGCTTATACTCGAGTATATACCTTATATACATATGGGAGCTGTTGTACATGGAAATTGACTTTTATTTCTGTCCATCCAGGCCAGATATTTACATACCTCTGTAACAAGAATTAAAATTAAAGTGCCACACCTCTGCTAAGAGGTCCAGATACAACTTTATTCCATTAAAATGTCAGCCGTACAATCCAAAAAAAGTAGCCAACGCGTTTCGGGGGTCCAAGCGACCCCTTCATCAGGGCTTGACTGGAAACAATGTGAACAACCCAAAAGTTAACTGGAACTACAATGTTATTTTTACAGTGTGAATTACACGCACAGGCTTTATCAGCAGCTTATTTGCTTGTTGGGCTGCCAAACAGTCAAGCCCTGATGAAGGGGGGTGCTTGGGCCGCCGAAACACGTTGGATACTTTTTTGGATTGAACCTCTGAGTTTTAATGGAATAAAGTTGTATCCGGACTTCTTAGCAGTGGTGTGGCGCTTTAATTTCAATTCTCGTTATATTACAACCGATGTCGCGTCATTAACAACCGATGGCTCATCGGCAGGGGGGCGGGGCAAACGCCGCCGCTGACCAGAAAAAACAAATAGCTGTGCACCTGTCTCATGCTTCCTGACGTCTGACACCAATGACAGGTGATCCCACCCCTTTGTTTAATTACCGTTGGCACTGAAAACCCGACCTGTCAGTTGGCGGGTGTCTAGCAACGCTAAATAAACCCGCCCCTTTGGGAACCGGACATGTCAGACGCCAGGAGACTTTTTTTTTGGGGGGGGGGGGGGGGGGGGGGTTGGTGTTGGCGTTCATCGTGATTGAAGCTGAATTTACTTCAGGGGACTTTCTTCTTTTTTTTTTAATAAAGGGACTTCTCAATAACTGTTTGTGTTTCTATTTATTTTTGGCACTTTTTTTTTGGTGAATGAATCCCATACTCATTTATATGAAGGGGAGCCGGGATCTGGGGGCTCCCTTGTTAAAGAAGGGTGACAGGTTGTGGGGGTCATCAGGTGGGGGGCCTCTTGGAACATGCTTTCTCTGCTAGAATCACAAACTCAGAATCACATTATTCACTTTTAACATATATAAAAGATAAAATGGGGAATAACTGTTCTGGGAATAACTGTTGCGGGTATCATTTGTTGCTTGGAGGGTAGAGAAAGCGGTACCCACCTGGATGAGCACTTTGCCCAGACAAACAAACGGAGTGCTGAGTTCGGCCATCAGCATGCAACCCAAGAAGAAGTCCCCTTTTCCTTCCCTCCAGAGCTGCAAGAGAAATAAACATTGGTCATGACGAGACATGTGTATGGCCATTGGACAGGCCGTCAAAGGTCTACCTAGGATTTCATTGGGGTGGTCCTGGATGTGGGCGGGTGCATCATGGGGCGGCGGCAGAGAAGAGAAGATGAGAGCCCAGATGAAGAAAGCAGAACTTTTGAAATTGAAGCACAGCGATGCATAGTCGCAGACGCTGTTCTTCTTTTTTATTAGTAGTATTCAGGGATGTAGTCACAAGGGTCACAAAAGTTGCAATTGCGACCCGCCCCATGCTCCAGGGGCCCGCGCACGCCCCCCTCATAGAGCTTAATAGGAAGGAAGCCATATAGGCAAACTGATCCTCTCTTCCTGCAGCCACTGAATGCCCGCTTCTCCTACTTTCCCTCCTGTAGGCATTCAGCGGCTGCAGGAGGAGGGGATTGGTTCCTCTATATGCTGCTACCCACCACCCCTCTTATCCAGCTTCCCTCTGCTTCCCGGGCCGCTGTTCTCTCTCCCGGCCCCCCTGCTATCCCCCCCCCCTGCTATCTCTGAAGGGCCCCTGCTTTCTCTCCCGGTCCCCCTGCTTTCTTTGCTGGGCCCCTGCTCTCTCTCCCAGGCCCCCTGCTCTCTCTGCCGGGCCCTGTTCTGTCTCCCGGCCCTCCTGCTCTCTATACTGGGCCCTGTTCTTTCTGCCGGGCCCTCCTGCTCTCTCTTGCCAGGCCCCTGTTCTCTCTCCTGGCCCTCCTGCTCTCTATGCCAGGCCTCTGTTCTCTTTCTCAGCCCCCCTACTCTCTCTCTGCCAGGCCCATGTTCTCTCTCGGCCCCCCCTCCCTCTCTGCCATGCCCCTGTTCTAGCTCCCAGCCCCCCTACTCTCTCTGCCAGGCCCCTGTTCTCTCTCCCGGCCCTCCTGCTCTCTATGCCAGGCCTCTGTTCTCTTTCTCGGCCCCCCTACTCTCTCTCTGCCAGGCCCCTGTTCTCTCTCGGCCCCCCTGCCCTCTCTGCCATGCCCCTGTTCTAGCTCCCAGCCTCCCTACTCTCTCTGCCAGGCCCCTGTTCTCTCTCCCGTCCCTCCTGCTCTCTATGCCAAGCCTCTGTTCTCTTTCTCGGCCCCCCTACTCTCTCTCTGCCAGGCCCCTGTTCTAGCTCCCAGCCCCCCTACTGTCTCTGCCAGGCCCCTGTTCTCTCTCCTGGCCCCCCTGCTCTCTCTGCCGGGCTCCTGTTCTCTCTTCTAGCCCCTCTGCTCTCTCTGCCAGGCCCCTGTGCTCTCTCCCGGCCCCCCCCCCCTCTCTCTACAGGGTCCCTCTGTTCTCTCTGCCTGCCCCCCCCCTGCTCCCCGCAGCAGCTCTGCCAGGTTCCCCCAATCCCCCTCTTCCTCTGGCTGCTGCGGTGGCTGCTGCCAGGATGGAGAGTGGGGAAAGAGTCGGTAAATGTGTCATTTACCGGCCCCTTCCTTGCCTGAATGAGAAGAGTCTGTGATCTGTACTGATTGCCCAACTCTGTCCATTCATATCTAAACTGTGCAGAAGTTTGTGAATGAAGAAGGGAAGCCTCTGTACAGAGTTATTCCCGTCCATTCAATCTGTGTTGCTGAGGCTGCAGAGATAGAGATTGAGGTCTGTGTCTGTCTTAAAGGTGAAACATCAGAGGTCTGTTTAGACCCCTGATATTTCATCAATGCCCCTCCAACATGGATTCTAGAAAAATTTGATAAACTGATAAAAAATTTATATTTAAAAATAAAAATAAAATAAAATGGTAAAAAAATAATTAAAAATAAAATAAATAAATACAAAACGACTGACACCAGTGGCTGAACTTGCGACCGGGCCATGGTGTTCCGCGACTGGGCCATGGTGTTTCCACAACCGGCCCATGGTGTTCCGCGACCTGCCCATGATGCTCCGTGACCGGGACGACGATGGTGTTTCCACGACCGGCCCATGGTGTTCCGCGACCGGGCCATGGTGTTTCCGCGACCGGCCCATGGTGTTCTGCGACCGCTCCATGGTGTTTCCACGACCGGGCCATGGTGTTCCGCGACCGGGCCATGGTGTTCCGCGACCAGGCCATGGTGTTCCGCGACCGGGCCATGGAGTTCCGCGATCGGGGCCATGGAGTTCCGCGACCGGGCCATGGTGTTCCGCGACCGGGCCATGGTGTTCCGCAACCGGGCCATGGTGTTCTGCGACCGACCCATGGTGTTTCCACGACCGGCCCATGGTGTTCCGCGACCGGGCCATGGTGTTTCCACGACCGGCCCATGGTGTTCCGCGACCGGCCATGGTGTTCCGCCACCAGGCTCAGAAGGAAGACTCCCAGCTGGGGGATAGGGGGGCTCTTCAGGGTTTCTTGCACCGGGGCCCCTGAAGGTTCTAGTTACGTCTCTGTATGAATAATATCAGATACCATCTATATATGCTATAGTTTGTCATATACAGCATATTATATACGTTATGATTTGGCTTTCACTCACCACAGACACGGGGAAGCAGACGAGTACCATGAAGACATGGTGTAGGACCATCAGGAACTCCTTGTAGAGGTAAGCCGCGAGCAGATGGTAGCCCCCAGCATGGTCTTTCACCTTATGCTTGTGCCAGTAGCAGAGGTACATGGCGTAGATATCATAAATGAAATAGGGCACAGCAAAGCGGGTGTAGGTGGGAGGGAGCGAGCCAGTGCCTGATAAGAGAGAATGAGACCACAGTCACACACTATTATTATTATACATTTATATAGCTCTGACATATACCGCAGTGCTGTACAGAGAACACTGAGCCATTCACATCAGTCTCTGCACCAGACATGTGACCATTGACCCCGGGCAGGAAGTACATGATTGGTACATGAGGTGACACTCTGATAACTGTGCCAATTAGACAGATGTCAGGAGGAGCTAATCTCTCCTCCATATTCTGGTTTAATCTCCATCTGGCGGGGGGAGGAGGGGGCACAGGAGAAAGGGGAGGGTGTTAATCTCTTTTAAACGTATTAATTCTCGCAAACAACGCAGATTACAGGAGGGGAGGAGACTGTTCGCCTTGAGCTGTGTGACCTCCTAGCGTGGTTAACCCTTCCGCAGTCCTAGAGCCTGGGTTCAATAGCTGGATTGACCCATTAAAGAGGACCTGTCCTTGTTTGGCATTAGCATTTGGAATTTTGGGTTTCTCTAGCTGTGCTGGGAACTTAGCCTGATCTCCTCCAATGATCAGACTTGTTACACCCCCCCCCCCTCGCTGCACAGCCATTCAGGGCTGTCCTAATGAGAGAGCACACCTGGGCACTGCCCAGGGGCCCCAGCTGCATGGGGGGGCCCCTGCCCTTTCCCCAAAGCAGCTGGTCCTTGAGCCTGGGCTGCCCCTTTACATCCCAGATATCCCCTCAGCACTCTGACCTCTCTACACCCCAGATATCCCCCAGCACTCTGACCCCTCTACATCCCAGATATCACCCCGGTACTCTGACCCCTCTACACCCCAGATATCCCCCCAGCACTCTGACCCCTCTACACCCCAGATATCCTCCCAGCACTCTGACCCCTCTACACCCCAGATATCCTCCCAGCACTCTGACTCCTCTACACCCCAGATATCCCCCCAGCACTCTGACCCCTCTACATCCCAGATATCACCCCAGTACTCTGACCCCTCTACACCCCAGATATCCTCCCAGCACTCTGACTCCTCTACACCCCAGATATCCACCAGTACTCTGACCCCTCTACACCCCAGATATCCCGCCAGCACTCTGACCCCTCTACACCCCAGATATCCACCCAGCACTCTGACCCTCTACACCCCAGATATCCCCCCAGTACTCTGACCCCTCTACACCCCAGATATCCCCCCAGCACTCTGACCCTTCTACACCCCAGATATCCCCCCAGCACTCTGACCCCTCCCCCCCCCAGATATCCCCCAGCACTCTGACCCCTCCCCCCCCAGATATCCCCCCAGCACTCTGACCCCTCTACACACCAGATATCCCCCCAGCACTCTGACCCCTCTACACCCCAGATATCCCCCCAGCACTCTGACCCCTCTACACCCTAGATATCCCCCCAGCACTCTGACCCCTCTACACACCAGAATCCCCCCAGAACTCTGACCCCCTCTACACACCAGATATCCCCCCAGCACTCTGACCCCTCTACACCCCAGATATCCCCCCAGCACTCTGACCCCTCTACACCCTAGATATCCCCCCAGTACTCTGACCCCTCTACACCCCAGATATCCCCCTGCACTCTGACCCCTCTACACCCTAGATATCCCCCCAGTACTCTGACCCCTCTACACCCCAGATACCCCCCCTGCACTCTGACCCCTCTGCACCCCAGATATTCCCCCAGCACTCTGACCCCTCTACACCCCAGATATCCCCCAGCACTCTGACCCCCTACACCCCAGATATCCCCCCAGCACTCTGACCCCTCTACACCCCAGATATCCCCCCAGCACTCTGACCCCTCTACACCCCAGATATCCCCCCACTCTGACCCCTCTACACCCCAGATATCCCCCCAGCACTCTGACCCCCCTACACCCCAGATATCCCCCCAGCACTCTGACCCCTCAACACCCAGATATCCCCCCAGCACTCTGACCCCTCTACACACCAGATATCCTACCTACTTGATTTATGTTTACCTGCACTGTCTCCATTGTAGGGGCCCCAGAGCATTACTTTGCCCAGGGGCCCATGATGCTATTAAGACGGCCCTGCAGCCATTCACTGGGAGCAGCTACAAATACTGCAGCTGATGACTTTTAATATAAGGACACTTACCTGTCCAGGGCGCCCGCGATGTCGGCACCCAAAGCCGATCCCTCCATCGGCTCTCGGGTGGAGGCGCCGCCATCTTCGGTAATGGAATCAGGAAGTGAAAAGGTAAAAATATAGCGCTAGTTCAAAAAAAACATGTATGGAAAGCAGCGATAAAAAAGGTGTTAGACTACACCAAGACAATATATGAAACAGGAAAAATCACGCGATTTTTCCTGTTTCATATAATCAGGAAGTGAAACCTCACAGCTTTACTTTCTGGTTCCCTAATGCACATGCGCGAGTCTCGCTGTGCTATGCCACTGGTCCCTGCTGACTTCTGGGACCCGCGTGTCTCCCAGAAGACAGCGGGACGGGGGGACAGAGTAGGCGCCAGATGTGGCGTAGGCAAGAAGTAAAGCCTTGTGGCTTCACTTTCTGGTTCCCTACTGCGCATGCGCGACCCACACTGCACGTCCTCACTGGTCTCTGCTGTCTTCTGGGACCTGTGTGTCTCCCAGAAGACAGCGGAGGTTAGCCCTGGATATGGCGACCTAAGCCTGGAAGTGGGAGAAAATACCTGGATTACACAGGTATCTGCTCCCTCCTCCCCCTGAAAGGTGCCAAATGTGACACGGAGGAGGGGGGGGGGGGGGGGATTCAGAAAAGCAGAAGTTACATTTTTTTTTAGGGTGGAACTCCGCCCTCTTTATTTGTCTATTTCTATCACTGAGAGTGGAAAAAAAATCCCAAACTTTGGGTTGTTGCTAGAACAGGGATAGAAGGGAAATCTTCCAATGCAGTGCTTTCACTGCTTGCTATGCTCTAATCCGGCCACAAGGTGGCACAACGTCTCCGGTGATGGAGGTGCTGCTGCTGCTATGAGCGCAAGCGTTGTGTCGCAGTGTGAGGATGGAGATTAATGTGATGTCAACAAGCGCAGAGGCCAGAAAATATCATCGAAACAAGTAACAGCGAAGGAACTGCTGCTGCAGGCGATAAGAGGCCTGGAGCAGCGGGACGCCATTAAAATATTCAATCCACACATAAATATCACATGCATGTGGAATCTGTATATACGTATACATTAATAATAAAAATATTATATATATATATATATATTATATTTATACACGTATATATTAATTAAACAATTATATATATATATATATTAATAAACTAAAATATATAAATATACTATTAAAAAAAAATATATATTTATATAATTTTATTATTAATATATACGTATATATATATTTTAGTTTATTAATATATATAATATATATATATATATATATATATATATATATATATATATAGATAGATAGATAGATAGATAGATAGATAGATAGATAGATAGATATATTATTATTTTTTATTAATATATATCTACATATATGTATATATATATATATAATATAGATATATATATTAATAAACTAAAATATATATACGTATATACTAATAAAAAATTATATATATTTATATATATATATATATATATATATATATATATATATATATATATATATATTATATATATATATATATTAATAAACTAATATATATATATATATATATATATACGTATATATTATTTAAAAAATTATATATTTATATAATTTTATTATTAATATATACGTATATATATATATTTTAGTTTATTAATATATATATATATATATATATATATATATATATATATATAGAGATAGATAGATAGATAGATATATTAATATTTTTTATTAATATATATCTCCATATATATTTTTTTTTATTAATATTTACGTGTGTATATATATAGCTATATATAGATATATAGCTATATATATATACACACACATATATATTAATATAGATAGATATATATAGATATATATTAATAAAAAAAAATACACGTATATATTAATAATAATAAAAAAGAATTAAGAAATATGTGGCCTCAATGCTGGAGCAAACTGGATCATGCTTTTTTTTTTTTTTTTTTTATTCGGTAATTTTTTATAATTTTTTTTTTTCAATATTACAAATTAAACATTTCACATGGATCATGTTTTTCTTGTTTTTTTTTTTTGTTTTTCTTCGCCTTCTTCTGGATCAGCTGTGGGTATAGGATTGTGTATATGGGATTGTATTTATTTTTTATTTTTTGGTTGAACTTGATGGACTTGTGTCTTTTTTTTAACCTGACTAACTATGTAATTATTAAATCAGCAAGACTTCTGATTTATTTTTTATTTATTTTTAATATTCTCCTTTGGACCACATAATCCTCCACCATGTTTTTTTTTTTTAAATAAACAGGTGTCTTTCTAAAAAAAATAAAAAAATAAAAATAAAATAAAGAAACAATTGTATATAAGTATAAAAGTGTATATACGTAACTTTCTGACCGCCCACCTAATATTGAGTAGGTCCCCGTTTTGCTGCCAGAACAGCCCTGACCCATCCAGGCATGGACCTCTGAAGGTACGCTGTGGTATCTGGCACCAAGCCGTCAGTATCAGATCCTTTAGGCGTCTTTCACACTGGGGCGGTGGGTGCATCAGCGGTAAAGCACCGCTATTTTTAACAACGATTTTAACAACGATTTACCGTAAATTTTGCGGCGCTATTCGCCCGCTAGGGGGCGCCTTTACCCCCCTGCTAGCAGCTAAGAAAGGGTTTAAAACCACCGCAGAGACGCTTTGCTGGCGGTATAGCCGCATTGCCCATTGATTTCAATAGGCAGCAGCGGTGGAGGAGCGGTATACACACCGCTCCAAAGATGCGGCTAGCAGGACTTTTTTTCCCTGTGTCAGGGAACGATGATCAGTGATGTCACACGCACAGCCACGCCCCCACAGTAAGAACACTTAACCCCTACAGCGCCACCTAGTGGTTAACCCCTTCACTGCCAGCGTCATTTTCACAGTAAATAGTGCATTTTTATAGCAACTTTTTCGACAATGGTCCCAAAAATGTGTCAAAATTGTCCGATGTGTCCGCCATAATGTCGCACTCATGAAAAAAATCACTGATCGCCGCCATTAGTAGTAAAAAAATATATATATTAATAAAAAATGCCATAAAACTATCCCCTATTTTGTAGACGCTATGGCCCAGATTCAGAGAGAATTGGATTCTCGTAGCGTATCAGAAATACACTACGCCGCCGTTTTTTACCTGGCTCTACTTGGAATCCAGGTAGATTTTGTCCAGTAAACGACGGCGGCGTAGTGTATTTCTCCTGTCGCAATCCATCTAGACGAGTAGGGGGCGTGAAGGATTTAAAATAGGCGCGTTCCCGCGGCGATCGAACTGCGCATGCTCCGTTCGCAAATTTCCCGCCGTGCATTGCGCGAAATCACGTCGTTACGTCATTCGTTGTTTGAGTAGCGTCGTTTACGGACATTTCTATTCCCGAACGAGTTACGCAAAAAAAATAAAAAAATATTTAAATTCGACGCGGGAACGACGGCCATACTTAACATGGGCTACGCACCGTTAGACCAGCAAAAAGCTGGTCTAACAGTACGTAAAAAAAAACAGACGTAAGCGATTGCGAAGACCGCTCGTATCTTCGTGGATCGCCGTAAAAACACATTTGCATATCCCGACGCATGAAAACGACGCAAACTCCTCCCAGCGGCCGCAAAAATATCGCAGCGTAGATCCGAAGGCTTACGAGGACGTAAGCCTCTCAGATCGAAGCCCGAAGCTGCCGTATCATGGTTTGAGGATTCAAACTAGTGATACGGGCGCGCGAAATTTGAAATTACTCCTGTCTAACACCAGTTAGACAGGCGTAATTGCTTTATGAATCTGGGCCTCTAACTTTTGCGCAAACCAATCAATAAACACTTATTGCGAGTTTTTTTTGCCAAAAATATGTAGAATACGTATCGGCCTAAACCGAGGGGAATTTTTTTTTTATATATCTTTTTTGGGGATATTTATTATAGCAAAAAGTAAAAAATATTCATTTTTTTTAAATTGTCGCTTTTTTTGTTTATAGCGCAAAAAAATAAAACCGCAGAGGTGATCAAATACCACCAAAAGAAAGTTCTATTTGGGTGGGGGAAAAAAGGACGCCAATTTTGTTTGGGAGCCACGTCGCACGACCGCGCAATTGTCAGTTAAAGCGACGCAGTGCCGAATCGCAAAAAGGGGGCAAGGTCCTTAACCTGCATAATGGTCCGGGGCTTAAGTGGTTAAGAACTCAAGGAAGTATACTAAAACGATGGGAATATAGAGAGGTGAAAGATTCTCTCTCCTTGACTGAAGTAAGAAGGGGAGGAGAAAAGAAAGTGGTTGAAAAGGGAGAAATACGTTAGATATATAAATACATGTATATGTATAGAGGGGATAGGAGATGAATATGGGGGGAGGAGATATATGAAAATGATTGCGAAGATTTTGTGTTTATTTTTTTAATTTGTATTTGGAAAGTTAATAAAAATATAATTTAAAAAATATATATCGGGACTAAAGAGATGTGTTTTTCTTTTGTTTTTTGACACTTCCAGGAAAGGTGAACGGAGAATTCTCACTGCACTTTAGCAAAACCACCGTTGCAATTAACCGCAATGCATTTAGCTGAACCCTCAGTAACTATAATGAGTTCAGGTCAGAGAGGCGCACAGAAGAGGCTTTTATGGCTAATAAAAGGTTGTATTGTGTGGTAGCTGCTCATAAAGTTTTAAAATAGAGTACAGCACTGGCGGTGCGTCCATAAGGGGCGCATGGGCGCCGCCCCCTCTCTCCTGGCACCGCTCTATCACCATACATAGGTTCCTGCATTGCATGAATCTATCTACAGTATGGTCGCCACGGCCACCCCCTATGTCACGCCCCTTGTCGGGCACCGGACCCCTAAATTACAGCGGCAGGGTATTTTTTGGAAGCACCTGATTAGAGCCTAAAACAGTGAACAGCGGGCGACATGCTGGGCGTTCGCTGTTCACTCAGCGTTGTGTTAGGAAAGCGAATGAATCACTTACCTAACACTGAACCACCTCTCAGCCAATCAGGTAATTGGGTCTGTTACCTATCACCTGTTTGGCTAAATCGGCAGGCACCGCTATTGAACGCTGACGGGAGGAGAGGAAGGGGAGATGAGGCAGGAGACGCATGCGGGAGCCCGCTCGCCGCCGTCACCCGCTGCCCCCACAGAGACGGGGTAGGTGTCGAGCAGACGGCGAGTGGGCTGGGGGAGGGAAAGGGAACATTAATTGGGCACACTGGCAGCATTTGATGGGCACACTGGCAGCGTTTGATGGACACACTGGCAATATTAATGGGCACAGTGGCATTGCATGGCACATAGTGGCAGCATATGATGGACACACTGGCAGCATATGAAGGGCACACTGACAGCGTTTTATAGGCACACCGACAGCGTTTGATGGGCACACTAGCAGCATTTCATGGGAATACTGGCAGCATTTGATGGGCACACTGGCAGCATTTGATGGCCACACTGGCATTTAATGGGAATACTGGCAGCATTTGATGGCCACACTGGCATTTAATGGGAATACTGGCAGCATTTGATGGGCACACTGGCAGCATTTGATGGGCACACTGGCAGCATTTGATGGCCACACTGGCATTTGATGGGAATACTGGCAGCATATGATGGGCACACTGGCAGCATTTGATGGGAATACTGGCAGCATATGATGGGCACACTGGCAGCGTTTGATGGTACAGTGGTTGCATTTGTTGGTACAGTGGCAGCGTTTGATGGGCACAGTGACTGCATTTTATGGCACAGAGGCTGCGTTGGATGGGCACAGTGGCAGCATTTGATGGGAATACTGGCAGCATATGATGGGCACACTGGCAGCATTTGATGGGCACACTAGCAGCATTTGATGGGAATACTGGAAGCGTTTGATGGGAATACTGGAAGCGTTTGATGGTACAGTGGTTGCATTTGATGGCACAGTGGCTGCGTTTGATGGGCACAGTGGTGCTGCGTTTGATGGGCACAGTGGCTGCAATTGATGGCACAGTGGCTGCGTTTGATGGCAGTGGCAGTGGCTGCGTTTGATGGGCACAGTGGCTTGTTTGATGGGCATGCTGGGCAATTGATGGCACAGTGGCTGCGTTTGATGGGCACAGTGGGCACGTTGCACAGTGGCAGCGTTTGTGATGGGCACAGTGGCTGCAATTGATGGCACAGTGGCAGCGTTTGTTCGCGGCCGCCCTAAAAATGTCAGCACCAGCCTGCACTGGTCATTTGCCTACTAACCACAAAGTCAGCGACCTGGAAGAATAATCTTTGCCCAAATGAAATATAAGTCCCCCGTGAGTTTTGCTCAGGCTACATGTGTGTGAGTGACAGGTGCCCTTTAGCGCGGTTCATCCCCGTGTCGCACAATTAAACCCCGCACTCAGGCTGTGTTTACACTATTATTCTCCAGGCTCCGAGCTGCTGCTTCACTTTCCCCGCACACACCTCTCCGGCTCCGAGTACATCAGATTATATGCATATTTAATGAGTCCTTATGTTCCTTGGTTTACAGGCAGCCTATGAGCCAGTCTGCTTCCCTGCCAGC
This sequence comes from Rana kukunoris, assembly GCA_029574335.1. Lineage (NCBI taxonomy): Eukaryota > Metazoa > Chordata > Amphibia > Anura > Ranidae > Rana > Rana kukunoris. Next base: position 77,153 of record JAJQKJ010001764.1, read on the forward strand.
GCTCCCCCCACCCCCTCCTTCCCCACCGTGTCTACCGCCAGGTCATACTTACTGGTCCTCAATGACATCTTTGCAGCTTGATGCCACTATGTACCCGGCCGTCGATGCCAACACCGCTTGTATAGAGGACACCAGTCTGCAAGAAGAGAGAGAAAAGAACAATAAGAGGAGGGGAACATTTCAGACCGTAGTGTTGGCGGTCATAGGGTTAATGTTATTTTTATTATAGGTGGTGTGGAATGGCGTCTGGTGCAGGTCACATTTTTTAGGTGCTGTTTTGTGTTGGGAAGACCTTAATCCCCCAAGGACAGGATCTGCGGCTGGCTGTGGGGATTAGATTAGTATGAGCCTCTCACATCTCTGTCTGTTGTGATGAGTTAGTGGGCCGCACGTCATCGTTCCGTACACTGTGCTATCAGATAATGCGCATGGGGCGGCTGATGGGACACCATTTACATCACCGAGAATGCAGCCTATCCATTCACTAGAGACCGGTGACATCACTGAGAATGCAGCCTATCCATTCACTAGAGAGCGGTGACATCACTGAGAATGCAGCCTATCCATTACTAGAGAGCGGTGACATCACTGAGAATGCAGCCTATCCATTACTAGAGAGCAGTGACATCACTGAGAATGTAGCCTATCCATTACTAGAGAGCGGTGACATCACTGAGAATGCAGGCCTATCCATTCACTAGAGACTGGTGACATCACTGAGAATGCAGCCTATCCATTCACTAGAGACCGGTGACATCACTGAGAATGTAGCCTATCCATTACTAGAGAGCAGTGACATCACTGAGAATGTAGCCTATCCATTACTAGAGAGCGGTGACATCACTGAGAATGCAGCCTATCCATTACTAGAGAGCGGTGACATCACTGAAGAATGCAGCCTATCCATTACTAGAGAGCGGTGACATCACTGAGAATGCAGCCTATCCATTACTAGAGAGCGGTGACATCACTGAGAATGCAGCCTATCCATTCACTAGAGACCGGTGACATCACTGAGAATGCAGCCTATCCAATCACTAGAGACCAGTGACATCACTGAGAATGCAGCCTAACCATTCACTAGAGAGCAGTGACATCACTAAGAATGCAGCCTATCCATTCACTAGAGAGCGGTGACATCACTGAGAATGTAGCCTATCCATTACTAGAGAGCGGTGACATCACTGAGAATGTAGCCTATCCATTACTAGAGAGCGGTGACATCACTGAGAATGTAGCCTATCCATTACTAGAGAGCGGTGACATCACTGAGAATGTAGCCTATCCATTACTAGAGAGCGGTGACATCACTGAGAATGCAGCCTATCCATTACTAGAGAGCGGTGACATCACTGAGAATGCAGCCTATCCATTACTAGAGAGCAGTGACATCACTGAGAATGCAGCCTATCCATTACTAGAGAGCTGTGACATCACTGAGAATGCAGCCTATCCATTACTAGAGAGCGGTGACATCACTAAGAATGCAGCCTATCCATTACTAGAGAGCGGTGACATCACTAAGAATGCAGCCTATCCATTACTAGAGAGCGGTGACATCACTGAGAATGCAGCCTATCCATTACTAGAGAGCAGTGACATCACTAAGAATGCAGCCTATCCATTACTAGAGAGCTGTGACATCACTGAGAATGCAGCCTATCCATTTACTAGAGAGCGGTGACATCACTGAGAATGCAGCCTATCCATTCACTAGAGAGCGGTGACATCACTGAGAATGCAGCCTATCCATTACTAGAGAGCTGTGACATCACTGAGAATGCAGCCTATCCATTACTAGAGAGCAGTGACATCACTGAGAATGTAGCCTATCCATTACTAGAGAGCGGTGACATCACTGAGAATGTAGCCTATCCATTACTAGAGAGCGGTGACATCACTGAGAATGCAGCCTATCCATTACTAGAGAGCGGTGACATCACTGAGAATGCAGCCTATCCATTACTAGAGAGAGCAGTGACATCACTGAGAATGCAGCCTATCCATTACTAGAGAGCTGTGACATCACTGAGAATGCAGCCTATCCATTACTAGAGAGCGGTGACATCACTAAGAATGCAGCCTATCCATTACTAGAGAGCGGTGGACATCACTAAGAATGCAGCCTATCCATTACTAGAGAGCTGTGACATCACTGAGAATGCAGCCTATCCATTACTAGAGAGCGGTGACATCACTGAGAATGCAGCCTATCCATTCACTAGAGAGCGGTGACATCACTGAGAATGCAGCCTATCCATTACTAGAGAGCAGTGACATCACTGAGAATGCAGCCTATCTATTCACTAGAGAGCGGTGACATCACTGAGAGAGCAGCCTATCCATTCACTAGAGAGCGATGACATCACTGAGAATGCAGCCTATCTATTCACTAGAGACCGGTGACATCACTGAGAATGCAGCCTATCTATTCACTAGAGAGCGGTGACATCACTGAGAATGCAGCCTATCCATTACTAGAGAGCGGTGACATCACTGAGAATGCAGCCTATCCATTACTAGAGAGTGGTGACATCACTGAGAATGTAGCCTATCCATTACTAGAGAGCGATGACATCACTGAGAATGCAGCCTATCTATTCACTAGAGACCGGTGACATCACTGAGAATGCAGCCTATCTATTCACTAGAGAGCGGTGACATCACTGAGAATGCAGCCTATTCATTATACTAGAGAGCGATGACATCACTGAGAGAGCAGCCTATCCATTACTAGAGAGCGGTGACATCACTGAGAATGCAGCCTATCCATTACTAGAGAGTGGTGACATCACTGAGAATGTAGCCTATCCATTACTAGAGAGCGGTGACATCACTGAGAATGCAGCCTATCTATTCACTAGAGAGCGGTGACATCACTGAGAGAGCAGCCTATCCATTCACTAGAGAGCGATGACATCACTGAGAATGCAGCCTATCTATTCACTAGAGAGCGGTGACATCACTGAGAATGCAGCCTATCCATTACTAGAGAGCGATGACATCACTGAGAATGCAGCCTATCTATTCACTAGAGAGCGGTGACATCACTGAGAATGCAGCCTATCCATTACTAGAGAGCGGTGACATCACTGAGAATGCAGCCTATCTATTCACTAGAGAGAGAGCGGTGACATCACTGAGAATGCAGCCTATCCATTCACTAGAGAGCGGTGACATCACTGAGAATGCAGCCTATCCATTCACTAGAGACCGTGTGACATCACTGAGAATGTAGCCTATCCATTACTAGAGAGCAGTGACATCACTGAGAATGTAGCCTATCCATTACTAGAGAGCGGTGACATCACTGAGAATGCAGCCTATCCATTACTAGAGAGCGGTGACATCACTAAGAATGCAGCCTATCCATTACTAGAGAGCGGTGACATCACTAAGAATGCAGCCTATCCATTACTAGAGAGCGGTGACATCACTGAGAATGCAGCCTATCCATTACTAGAGAGCGGTGACATCACTGAGAATGCAGCCTATCCATTCACTAGAGACCGGTGACATCACTGAGAATGCAGCCTATCCATTACTAGAGACCAGTGACATCACTGAGAATGCAGCCTAACCATTCACTAGAGAGTAGTGACATCACTAAGAATGCAGCCTATCCATTCACTAGAGAGCGGTGACATCACTGAGAATGTAGCCTATCCATTACTAGAGAGCGGTGACATCACTGAGAATGTAGCCTATCCATTACTAGAGAGCGGTGACATCACTGAGAATGTAGCCTATCCATTACTAGAGAGCGGTGACATCACTGAGAATGCAGCCTATCCATTACTAGAGAGCGGTGACATCACTGAGAATGCAGCCTATCCATTACTAGAGAGCAGTGACATCACTGAGAATGCAGCCTATCCATTACTAGAGAGCTGTGACATCACTGAGAATGCAGCCTATCCATTACTAGAGAGCGGTGACATCACTAAGAATGCAGCCTATCCATTACTAGAGAGCGGTGACATCACTGAGAATGCAGCCTATCCATTACTAGAGAGCGGTGACATCACTGAGAATGCAGCCTATCCATTACTAGAGAGCAGTGACATCACTAAGAATGCAGCCCAGGGGCGGACTGACAACTCATGGGGCCCCGGGCAATAGAAGACTATGGGGCCCCGGGCTTACAGATGGCCGCCAAGCCAGGTGGCAGTGCAGAGGCGGGGCAGCTAAAATCTCTGGATTTTCACATCAAAAGCATGTAGGTTTTGGACATATCAGGGACAGATGTTAAAAAAAACACAGATTTTGACATACTATCCCTGGTTTTAATGAGCCTGGCAACACTGATGGGGCCCCCTAGTGGCATGGGCCCTCGGGCAGTGCCCGAGTTTCTCAATGGTCAGTCCGCCCCTGATGCAGCCTATCCATTACTAGAGAGCTGTGACATCACTGAGAATGCAGCCTATCCATTCACTAGAGAGCGGTGACATCACTGAGAATGCAGCCTATCCATTACTAGAGAGCGGTGACATCACTGAGAATGCAGCCTATCCATTCACTAGAGAGCGGTGACATCACTGAGAATGCAGCCTATCCATTACTAGAGAGCTGTGACATCACTGAGAATGCAGCCTATCCATTACTAGAGAGCAGTGACATCACTGAGAATGTAGCCTATCCATTACTAGAGAGCGGTGACATCACTGAGAATGCAGCCTATCCATTACTAGAGAGCGGTGACATCACTGAGAATGCAGCCTATCCATTACTAGAGAGCGGTGACATCACTGAGAATGCAGCCTATCCATTACTAGAGAGCTGTGACATCACTGAGAATGCAGCCTAATCCATTACTAGAGAGCGGTGACATCACTAAGAATGCAGCCTATCCATTACTAGAGAGCTGTGACATCACTGAGAATGCAGCCTATCCATTACTAGAGAGCGGTGACATCACTGAGAATGCAGCCTATCCATTCACTAGAGAGCGGTGACATCACTGAGAATGCAGCCTATCCATTACTAGAGAGCGGTGACATCACTGAGAATGTAGCCTATCTATTCACTAGAGAGCGGTGACATCACTGAGAGAGCAGCCTATCCATTACTAGAGAGCGGTGACATCACTGAGAATGCAGCCTATCCATTACTAGAGAGCGGTGACATCACTGAGAATGCAGCCTATCCATTACTAGAGAGCTGTGACATCACTGAGAATGCAGCCTATCCATTACTAGAGAGCAGTGACATCACTGAGAATGTAGCCTATCCATTACTAGAGAGCGGTGACATCACTGAGAATGCAGCCTATCCATTACTAGAGAGCGGTGACATCACTGAGAATGCAGCCTATCCATTACTAGAGAGCGGTGACATCACTGAGAATGCAGCCTATCCATTACTAGAGAGCTGTGACATCACTGAGAATGCAGCCTATCCATTACTAGAGAGCGGTGACATCACTAAGAATGCAGCCTATCCATTACTAGAGAGAGCTGTGACATCACTGAGAATGCAGCCTATCCATTACTAGAGAGCGGTGACATCACTGAGAATGCAGCCTATCCATTCACTAGAGAGCGGTGACATCACTGAGAATGCAGCCTATCCATTACTAGAGAGCAGTGACATCACTGAGAATGCAGCCTATCTATTCACTAGAGACCGGTGACATCACTGAGAATGCAGCCTATCTATTCACTAGAGAGCGGTGACATCACTGAGGAGAGCAGCCTATCCATTCACTAGAGAGCGATGACATCACTGAGAATGCAGCCTATCTATTCACTAGAGACCGGTGACATCACTGAGAATGCAGCCTATCTATTCACTAGAGAGGTGACCGGTGACATCACTGAGAATGCAGCCTATCCATTACTAGAGAGCGGTGACATCACTGAGAATGCAGCCTATCCATTACTAGAGACCGATGACATCACTGAGAATGTAGCCTATCCATTACTAGAGAGCGGTGACATCACTGAGAATGCAGCCTATCCATTACTAGAGAGACCGATGACATCACTGAGAATGCAGCCTATCTATTCACTAGAGAGCGGTGACATCACTGAGAGAGCAGCCTATCCATTCACTAGAGAGCGATGACATCACTGAGAATGCAGCCTATCCATTCACTAGAGAGCGGTGACATCACTGAGAATGCAGCCTATCCACTCACTAGAGAGCGGTGACATCACTAAGCATCCAGCCGATCTGTCTGTCCCTTCACTTCCTTTCTAGTAAAATGTTGTCACCAGGACAGGAAGTAAAGGTAAATCTCTTAATGGTGCCCCCGGGTTTAGGCACCGCCGGCCTGAAAGGGGTTCTAATCCCTCCCGCTCCATACAAAACTAGTGGAAAAGTTTTGGCCTGAACATAAACTTTACTGCAGACGCTGAGCAGAAGTCTCCATGTAACACATTTGTTACCATCTAATTTATTGCGCGGTTAGCGGCATTACAGGGGAAACGGCGCTAAAACATTAACGGCGTAATATAAAATGTGACTTGTAACAGACGTGTTATAAAAGAACAGTCCGCAGTGACTCGTTACCCAGAATGCACCGGCAAAGGATGGCATCTCCCGTAGCTCCCAGCACACAGCGCTCGCGTATTTCAGGAGACATTTGGCGTGGCGGGGGGATCTTATGAGCTCTTCTGTGGTTAGAGAATTACCCAGTTTTAACCACTTAGGACCCAGTTCACGCCGATTATACGTCGGCAGAAGGGCCTCCGGCTGGCACCAATCACGTACCCGTACGTCCTCTTTAAGCCCAGCCGTGGGGTCACGAACTGCGCACCGCCGCCGGCGAGGGGGCACCACGCTCGCGTCGCGGGGCGAAGCTCCCCCAGTGACCACAACCGCGGGCGGACACGCACCAGACCGATCGCCCGCCGGTGTCCCGCGATCGGTCACCGGGCTGAAGAACAGTGGGGGGGGGGGGGGGGTGAGTGTAAACAACCTTCCCTGTTCTTCACAGTGGCAATGTCAGTGATCGTCTGTTCTCTGATTTAGGGGGAAAGACGATCAGTGACGTCACACGTCCAGCCCCGCCCCCTACAGCGCCCCCTAGTGGTTT
>JAJQKJ010002074.1:0-66715 GCA_029574335.1 Rana kukunoris
CCACCACCCAAGATCCAAGACTAACCTATCAAACCCTGTAAAGAAATCTATACTTTTCCTGAAGCCGATCTGACCCGATCTCCATCCACTGAAGGTCTGCAGAGGACACAGCTGACAATGGCTGGGAAGCGAATGGTAAGCGATGTCACCCATAGAATTACTGGCCCCCCTCCTCCCCACCCAATGCTGTTTTTTTTGCCCACCCCCCCCCCCCCTGTTCCCCACCATGCTGTCCTCTTGGCCCCCCCACCTCCTCCCCCTCCAATTGCTTTGTCCTCTGCCCCCCCCCCCTGTCCTACTTGTACCCCCCCCCCCCATACACTCCCTCCCCCCTCCGCCAATGCAATGCTCCTCTTGTCCCCCCCCTCCTCCCCACCCCAATGCTGTCCTCTTGCCCCCCCTCACGCCCACACCCAATGCTGTCCTCTTGTCCCCCCCCCCCCCCTCCCCACACCAATGCTGTCCTCTTGTCCCCCCCCCCTCCTCCCCACCAATGCTGTCCTCTTGTCCCCCCCCCCTCCTACCACCAATGCTGTCCTCTTGTCCCCCCCCCCCCTCCTCCCCACCCAATGCTGTCCTCTTGTCCCCCCCCCCCCCTCCTCCCCCACCCAATGCTGTCCTCTTGTCCCCCCCCCCCCTCCTCCCCACCCAATGCTGTGTCCTTCTTGCTCTTGTCCCCCCCCCTCCTCCCCACCCAATGCTGTCCTCTTGTCCCCCCCCCCCTCCCTCCTCCACCCAATGCTGTCCTCTTGTCCCCCCCCCCCTCCTCCCCACCAATGCTGTCTCTTGTCCCCCCCCCCTCCTCCCCACCCATGCTGTCTCTTGTCCCCCCCTCCCCCCACCCAATGCTGTCCTCTTGTCCCCCCCCCCTCCTCCCCCCCAATGCTGTCCTCTTGTCCCCCCCCCCTCCTCCCCACCCATGCTGTCCTTGTCCCCCCCCCCTTCCCCACCCAATGCTGTCCCTTGCCCCCCCCCCTCACCCAATGCTGTCCTCTTGGGCCCCCCCCCCCCTCCCCACCCAATGCTGTCCTCTTGCCCCCCCCCTCCTCCCCACCCAATGCTGTCCTCCTGCCCGTCCTCCTCCCCACTTAATGCTGTCCTCCTGCCCGTCCTCCTCCCCACCCAATGCTGTCCTCCTGCCCGTCCTCCTCCCCACCCAATGCTGTCCTCCTGCCGTCCTCCTCCCACCCAATGCTGTCCTCCTGTCCGTCCTCCTCCCCACCCAATGCTGTCCTCTTGCCCCCCCCCCTCCTCCCCACCCAATGCTGTCCTCTTGTCCCCCCCCTCCTCCCCACCCAATGCTGTCCTCTTGCCCCCCCCTCCTCCCCACCCAATGCTGTCCTCCTGCCCGTCCTCTTGCCCCCACCCAATGCTGTCCTCTTGCCCCCACCCAATGCGGGTATTGTTGCATTTTTTTTATGTCACACAGTATTTGTAAGTCATTTTTTTGGGAGAAAAATTTTTTTTTTTTTTTTTTATTCAATAAAACACCCCAATACAATATATACCTCAATTTTTTTTTTTTGTAAGATGTGAAAGATGATGTTACGCCGAGTAAATAGATACCCGACAGGTCAGGCTTTTAAATTGCGCACACGTGGAATGGAGACAAAACTACGGTACTTGAAAATCTCCACAAGTGCTTTGAATGGCGAGAATTGTGATCTTTATTTTTAGCAAAAAAAAAACAAAAAAAAACACACATTTTTCTGCAGCTCTACCCCCTTTGTATCCCTTTATAAAAACCCGAGTACAATTCTCGTATAACAACTCACCCGTTTGGCCGGAGAGGAAACACTTTTCAGGGAACCCAGCAGAGTTTTCTTCAGCTCCTCCAAGTTCTTAGTAACAAACTCTGCGCATGGAGGCCTCTCCCCTCCGCAGATCTCCTCCAGCACCCGGTACGCCTTTTTCTGCAAACTGTGATTTTTATCCTGGGGAGGGAAGGAAAGGAGGAGATAAAACAAGAAGAAAAAAAAAAAAGGGACAATACAAAAGGTCCAGTCGCTACACATAAAAAAAAAAAAACTATGAAATCCCAGCAAGGGTTGATACTTCACCGCCTTGCGTCTTTCCAAAAAAAGACATTTATACCAGCGGCGGCGGCACCTGCCTAGACCAGCGGCGGCGGCACCTGCCTAGACCAGCGGCGGCGGCACCTGCCTAGACCAGCGGCGGCGGCACCTGCCTAGACCAGCGGCGGCGGCACCTGCCTAGACCAGCGGCGGCGGCACCTGCCTAGACCAGCGAGAATTACAGGTATAAGCAATCATAATGTGCAAAAAATAAAATCCTGATTACTTTCCCAGAGTAGTACAATGTAACAATGGTAACACTGGATTGCTCCTTTTTTTCCCCTCTCTCCTTTCCCACCCTTCTAAATGTACAGAGGATTTCTATTTCTATGGATTAGTAGGAGAAGGAAAGAAAAAAAACATGCTCCATCCCTTTCTTGTCCCCCCACCCCCCCCCCCCCCCCCCCCCCATCCTTTTATTTTTTTATAATTGTGTTTGAAGAAAAAAAAAAACAACATTGAGTGGTATATGCAAGCCGAGACACTATGCATAAGATCAATAATGAATAGGAGTGTACAATTGTCTTCATTATAATAAAATCTCAATAAAGTTTTAAAAAATAAACGATTGCTTTGGTCAGTGTGTTAAAGCGGAGCTCCACCCAGGAAAACAACATTTTACAATGTTGTTTAAAAAAATAAAATAAAAAAAAACCTGAATAAATAAAAAAATACTCACCCGAAATACCTGTTGCTATGCGGAAGTCCGTAATCTGCCTCACCTGCACCGCGGACCGATTTCTTCTTCTCCTTGTGAATGGGGCGCGCTGCTTTCTGGGAACTGTGTGCGTTCTCAGAGAGCAGCGCGCCCATTCACAAGCCAGCGTGAGACTCACGCAGGCGCAGTAGGAAATGGGCAGTGAAGCCGTACGGCTTCACTGCCTGTTTCCCATAGTGTGGATGGCGGCGCGGGACCCGGAGCGATCGTGGGACCGGCATCGGGGGGCCCATCAGTGCGGGCAAGTAGGACAAGGTAAGTGCCCTTATTTAAAGTCAGCAGCTACACTGTTAGTAGCTGCTGACTTAAAAAAAAAAAAATAAATTGCGGCTGGAGCTCCGCTTTAAAATTTTTATATATATATATATATACATATACACACACACACATACATACACACAGATAGATCTATTTTTTTTAATTACAAAATAAACTATACTGACATAATGTTACCAGTCAGTGTCCCCGATCACCGCCACGCCAGTTATAGGATGACGCTGTACTGGCGATAGTATTATCCACTTGCTGCCCGCCATACAGCAGAATGACTGCTTATGATATCCTGACTGGACGTCATAGGATAAGTGGATATGATCAGAAAGGATTTTTTTTTTCCCCTGCTGTAGCAAATTGGATCTCATGCTCTGCTGGGGTTTTTCGCCTTCCTCCAAATCAACGATGAGTATAAGGCTGCATTCACACCTGAGCGGCAAGTAACGCCGCATACGCGGCTTTACTTGCCGCGCTTCGATTTATTTATTTTTTTTTTTTTTTTTACAAATCTTCCCATTCATGTCTATGGGCGAACGCCAATGTCGCTTGAAAAAAAGGGTCCGGGACTTTTTTTCAGGCGACAGGCGTTCGGCGTCTCAGAGATGTGAACCATCTCTATAGACATGAATGGGAAATTTCCCCTCCAGCGGCACGAGCGTCGCGCGACAGGCGTTTTGCCGCTCAGGTGTGAATGCAGCCTAAGATTGTTGAATAAAATTGATTAGCGCATAAACGTTCAACACTGAGGATCTGTGTAATAAATAGTGATCTGTGCAAAAAAGTGCAAATGCATAAAGTAAACTGTCCCAGCGCATAAATAGTTCAACGCCAAAATTCTGTATGGTGAATCGCAATCTATGCAAAAAAAAAAAGTGCAAATGCATAAAATGAACTGTCCCATCCGTGGTGTAGCAGGTCCTATAATATGGGTGACTTTTCTTCAGGAAATATGTTCACATTGCGCTTACCTTAACCACTTAAGAACCGCCTACTGCACATTTACGTCGGCAGAATGGCACGGCTGGGCACATCAATGTATATATACGTTGACTTTTAGTACCCAGCCGTGGGTCACAGGCACGCGCCCGCGACCCGGTCCGAACCTCCGGGACCGGGACCGCGGGATTCGCGGACCCGATCGCCGCTGGAGTGCGGCGATCCGTCCCTGGAGCGGAAGAACCGGGAGAGCCGTGTGTAAACACGGCTTCCCCGTGCTTCTCTGTGGCCGCAGCATCGATCGCGTCATCCCTGTAATAGGGGGACGCGATCGATGACGTCACACCTACAGCCACACCCCCTACAGTTGTAAACACACACATAGGTCACATCCCCTACAGCGCCACCTGTGGTTAACTCCCAAACTGCAACTGTCATTTCCACAGTAAACAATGCAATTTAAATGCATTTTTTGCTGTGAAAATGACAATGGTCCCAAAAATGTGTCAAAATTGTTCGAAGTGTCTGCCATATTGTCGCAGTCACGAAAAAAAATCGCTGATCGCCGCGATTAGTAGTAAAAAAATTATTTTTTATAAAAATGCAATAACACTATCCCTTATTTTGTAAACGCTATAAATTTTGCGAAAACCAACCGATAAACGCTTATTGCGATTTTTTTTTTACCAAAAATACGTAGAATACGTATCGGCCTAAACTGAGAAAAAAAAAAATGTTTTTATATATTTTTGGGGGATATTTATTATAGCAAAAAGTATTGCATTTTTTTTTAAATTGTCGCTCTATTTTTGTTTATAGTGCAAAAAATAAAAACCGCAGAGGTGATCAAATACCCCAAAAGAAATCTCTATTTGTGGGGGGAAAAAAGACCCCAATTTTGTTTGGGAGCCACGTCGCACGAACCGCGCAATTGTCAGTTAAAACGACGCAGTGCCAAATCACAAAAAGGGGCAAGGTCCTTTACCTGCATTTTGGTCCAGGTCTTAAGTGGTTAATAAGGCAAAAATAAAGCCTTTCAGCGTAAAGCGCTGTTGCTCTGGCTGAGTCCCCAGCAGGTGTCCCTACTCCGTCCTTTCAGTAAGATGGTGTAATGGTTTGGTGAAGGTCCAATATTCCAAGATTGGCCGTGGGGGATTTTCCAGTGTTACTCAAATGAAGAGGAATGGTACCATAGTGAAGTTTATATTTTAAACGTTTTAATGATAAAAATAAAAGACTGACATCAAGGTAAATACAAACGAGTTCCGCGTCTAACTTCCGGTTAGACGATGAAGCTGCGTGACGCAGCGTAACATCAACGTAAGACCCGAACCCGGAAGTTAGACGCGGAACTCGTTTGTATTTACCTTGATGTCAGTCTTTTAACCCCATTTTTATCATTAAATACGTTCCCTATAAAAACCAATACTTCACTATGGTACCATTGAAAACCTCTTCATTTGAGTAAATACACTGGAAAATCCCCACGGCCAATCTTGGAATATTGGACCTTCACCAAACCATTACACCATCTTACTGAAAGGACGGAGTGACACCTGCTGGGGACTCAGCCAGAGCAACACACGCTGAAAGGCTTTATTTTTGCCTTATTAACCACTTAAGACCCGGACCAAAATGCAGGTAAAGAACCCCCCCAACTTATTTACCCCTTACCCTCCGCAATCAAAATCTACAAAATGCGATTAAAAACCTTCCCACTGCGTCGTTTTCCCAACTGACACTTATTGCGCGGTCGTGCGACGTGGCTCCCAAACAAAATTGGCGTCCTTCAAAAAATTTTTATTAACCCCACAAATAGAGATTTCTTAAATTGGTGGTATTTGATCACCTCTGCGGCAATTTTTATTTTTTGCGCTATAAACAAAAATAGAGCGACAATTTAAAAAAAAATGCAATACTTTTTGCTATAATAAATATCCCCCAAAAATATATAAAAAACATTTTTTTTCCTCAGTTTAGGCCGATACGTATTCTACGTATTTTTGGTAAAAAAATAAAAATCGCAATAAGCGTTTATCGGTTGGTTTTCGCAAAATTTATAGCGTTTACAAAATAAGGGATAGTTTTATTGCATTTTTATTCATTTTTTTTTTTTTTTTTTTACTACTAATAGCGGCGATCAGCGATTTTTTTCGTGACTGCGACAATATGGCAGACACTTCGGACAATTTTGACACATTTTTGGGACAATTGTCATAAATTTTTTTCACAGCAAAAAATGCATTTAAATTGCATGGTTTACTGTGAAAATGACAGTTGCAGTTTGGGAGTTAACCACAAGGGGGCGCTGTAGGGGATGTGTGACCTATGTGTGTGTTTACAACTGTAGGGGGGTGTGGCTGTAGGTGTGACGTCATCGATCGCGTCCCCCTATTACAGGGATGACGCGATCGATGCTGCGGCCACCGAGAAGCACGGGGAAGCCGTGTGTACACACGGCTCTCCCGGTTCTTCCGCTCCGGGGACGGATCGCCGCACTGCATCGGCGATCGGGTCCGCGAATCCCGCGGTCCCGGAGCTTCGGACCGTGTCGCGGGCGCGCGCCCGTGACCCACGGCTGGGTACTAAAAATCAACGTGTATATATACACGTTGATGTGCCCAGCCCTGCCATTCTGCCGACGTAAATGTGCAGTAGGCGGTCCTTAAGTGGTTAAGGTAAGCGCAATGTGAACATATTTCCTGAAGAAAAGTCACCCATATTATAGGACCTTACCTGGTTGACGGCGATTGTACCAAACATCTATTGAAAGCCTTCTTGTGCTGTGCTCCATGCTGACCCCCTCTGGCTATTCTTATGTGTTATTTCCCTTGGACAGGGACTATATAACTTCTTTAAACTTGGCAGTTTTGGCCTGGGGTTTGCTTCCCTTGGATGTGTGATTGCCTGTCCCCCAACTCCTGCATACCATCTTTTCAGGAATACTTTTCACCATGGACTTTTTACCCTGTGTTTTTATTGAGTTGCCATCTCTTGACTGACTCCGGCCCCCGAAGAAGGGAAACCCCCGAAACGCGTAGGGCCTTGTAGAGTTTATTCATGTGGATCAGTCTCGATTTTTTGCAAATAATTTGTAAAGTGTCATATTGTATGCTTTGTTCTTTCTATACGATTAAATATTTATTATTATATATATATAATTTCTTGCTTTTTGCACTATTACATTTACGCTTACTATTGTTGCCTAAAAAGCCCCTCCCCTGGGGGAACCTTTCTATCTCTTAATCGATTAGGGGTGTTGGCAACACTCACACTCCTGTGATGTTACACAATTTCTTATATTATAGGACCTGCTACACCACCACGGATGGGACAGTTCATTTTATGCATTTGCACTTTTTTTTTGCCTAGATTGCGATTCACCATACAGAATTTTGGCGTTGAACTATTTATGCGCTGGGACAGTTTACTTTATGCATTTGCACTTTTTTGCACAGATCACCATTTATTACACAGATCCTCAGTGTTGAACGTTTATGCGCTAATCAATTTTATTCAATTCACTGTTGTCATATTTATCACAATTTAGATTGAGCAGCATTTTCATTTAATTTCGCTTTATTTATTTGGTGGCGCAAGAGCCTCATACATTCAAGTATAAGATTGTGTGTATGGGATTTTTATTTTATTTTTTCCTTCTTTTATTGGTTGAACTGGATGTTTTTGTTTTTTTTTTCAAGCAGACTATGTAAATGCGAGAAGAACGTTCTTTGGGCACCAACTGCACAAAAATCGCTGTAAATCAAAAAAATAAATAAAAAAAAGGACGGGTGAATGACGTGTTGCTAATCTGGTGAATAAAATGGTTGTCGCCTACCTCCAGATAGGGGAGAATAGTCTGGTAGACCTTGGTCATGGAGGCTTCATCAGCGTAGGGAGCCATGGCTACAATGAGATCCAACACAGCAAGTCTGCAAAGAAAGAAGAATACAAGGCTCTAATACAACACATGTGACAGCATGGGACAAGCGACAGGTACTCTTTATGGAGACAGCAGAGGTCTATTAAACGTCTCACATTCCCTCCAAAACAGCTAATCAAGTACAGTACATGATTGGTCAAGCTGCTTCCCTGACTGCTCAGAGCTGAATACTTCCAGTTCCTCTATTCACTGTAGAGGAGATGGAGAAACTGACATTCCTTGGTCTCCTCTCATTGCTGGGTTAGAGTTGGGGTTTTCCCTTTAAGGTTAACGTCAAGAGAGGGATAGTGTTAGGGATCTCCCTTAAAAAGGAGAAGTCCAGCCTGAGCTTTTTAGGCTGGGCTTCTCCTCTGGGTCACAGGAGGGCAATTCGCTTTTCACTCCTGTGACCCGTTTTCAGCGGAGATCGGTCTGAAGTCTGCTCTCCACTGAAGTCACTGCCATCAGTCGGGGCAGAGCATTATCACGACTTCCAAGTTGGCATCTACCAGCTGCCCTGATTGATGGCAGACTCAGCGAGCCGCTAAGACGCCAAGACGGCTTTCTCCCCGCCCCTCCACTTCTCGGTGCACCAATGAGCGCTGAGAAGTAGAGCAGAAACCATGCTGACAGTCAGTATGACTCTGCTCAGGGAGGAGTGAGAACCAGGCCATCGGCGATGTTCGGGGGCTCGGTTCTCAGTGTTGAGACTGCAGGGGACAGCGGCAGCATCAGCCATGTTCCATCCACCAAGGGAAGTATGAATAGCAAAAAAAATATAAATATATAAAATGTATATACTCGAGTATAAGCCGAGTTTTTTGAGCACTTATTTTGTGCTGAAAATGCCCACCTCAGCTTATACTTGAGTCACTTTTTTGGGCCCGATCTCCTGGACTTTAGGGGCCCGTTACCGGCCGGCTGTACATACGGCCGGGGAGCACAGATTTGTCAAAGCCAGGCAGCCCTTCCATAGGCTCGTGAGGGGCCTGGACACAAGCGAGGGGCCTGGACACAAGCGAGGGGCCTGGACACAAGCGAGGGGCCTGGACACAAGCGAGGGGCCTGGACACAAGCGAGGGGCCTGGACACAAGCGAGGGGCCTGGACACAAGCGAGGGGCCTGGACACAAGCGAGGGGCCTGGACACAAGCGAGGGGCCTGGACACAGGGGCCTGCGAGGGGCCTGGACACACACATGCGAGGGGCCTGGACACATGCGAGGGGCCTGGACACATGCGAGGGGCCTGGACACATGCGAGGGGCCTGGACACATGCGAGGGGCCTGGACACATGCGAGGGGCCTGGACACATGCGAGGGGCCTGGACACATGCGAGGGGCCTGGACACATGCGAGGGGCCTGGACACATGCGAGGGGCCTGGACACATGCGAGGGGCCTGGACACATGCGAGGGGCCTGGACACATGCGAGGGGCTGGACACATGCGAGGGGCCTGGACACATGCGAGGGGCCTGGACACATGCGAGGGGCCTGGACACAAGCGAGGGGCCTGGACACAAGCGAGGGGCCTGGACACAAGCGAGGGGCCTGGACACAAGCGAGGGGCCTGGACACAAGCGAGGGGCCTGGACACAAGCGAGGGGCCTGGACACAAGCGAGGGGCCTGGACACAAGCGAGGGGCCTGGACACAAGCGAGGGGCCTGGACACAAGCGAGGGGCCTGGACACAAGCGAGGGGCCAGGACACAAGCGAGGGGCCAGGACACAAGCGAGGGGCCAGGACACAAGCGAGGGGCCTGGACACAAGCGAGGGGCCTGGACACATGCGAGGGGCCTGGACACATGCGAGGCCTGGACACATGCGAGGGGCCTGGACACATGCGAGGGGCCTGGACACATGCGAGGCATGCAGATGGACACCCTAGGCTTATACTCGAATCAATACGTTTTCACAGATTTTTGTGGTAAAATCAGGTGCCTCGGCTTATATTCGGGTCGGCTTATACTCGAATATATACGGTACTTCTCTTTTAAAAAGGTCAGAAGGTGAGGTCCCCAAAAGGTCAAAGGGGGGCGTAGCTTTCCTTCATCCAAGTGTGTGTGTGCCAAGTTACTCTGTGTAGTCTCAAAGTATCGGTTTCGCCATCATTTGCGTGCGTACCGATATTTGCGCAAGCTCTTGCCATTGGCCCCAATGTATCCCCAATACTCATCGCCAAGCACACCGATGAAGCAGATCTGTGCTGCTCTTGTGAATGTGCAAATTGTTACCTGAAATTCATTTTATTCTTACAAAACATAAAAACTGAACGCTATTCATCAATATTTCTCTGGCTGTGGAGTCGGAATCTTTCGATGCAATGATAAAGATCCCGGAACTCCTCTACCGCCATGCAGTCGTGTTTTCTCTCCTGAACTCGGGATGTGTTCATATTGATTCAACAATGGCAACATTACCAACTATATTCAGCATATTGATAAAATGTTCCTAAAATATAAATAGTGATCATTTAAATGGAAAACATGAAGACTCACCTCACAGACTCGGCACTGTCCGGCTCGGTCAGCTTCACACCCGCCTTATCCAAGAAGCCGCTGACCATCTAGGAACACCAACAAATCATTCATTAGAGGAAGGAGAAGGATCAATCAGCAGCAATATGTAGAATAACAAATTAGTAATTTATTGGCTGTATTTAAAAGGAGGAGCTACAGAATTTACAAAAAATCTGTACCCTTTTTTCCTTCTTCCTTGCAGTGGGGGTAGCAGTTTGACTTGTTATTGCCCCCCCCCCCATACTGTATGATGGCAGCTTACACCACATACGTCCAAACACACGGCCCACAGGCCTAATTTGGCCCCTCCAGGCCTTATCTGGCCCCCCACTCAGTTTCGCAGGCAGAACTCCATTTCACCACCTGCGGCCCCTCAACCGCTGCTCCCTGCTGTCACGTGTCAACACAGAGTCTGTGCATAGGCGCACCCCAAAACGACGCACACGGCCCACCACAAACCGACGCACGCGGCCCACCCCAAACCGACGCACGCGGCCCACCCCCAAAACGACGCACACGGCCCCACCCCCAAAACGACGCACACGGCCCCACCCCCAAAACGACGCACACGGCCCCACCCCCAAAACGACGCACACGGCCCCACCCCCAAAACGACGCACACGGCCCCACCCCCCAAAAACCACACAAATTAAAGCATTAAAAACATTTCGAATTTTTTTAACCACTTCCATACAGGGCATTTTCACCCCCTTCCTGCCCAGACCAATTTTTAGTTTTCAGCGCTGTTGCACTTTGAATGACAATTGCGCGGTCAGGCAACACTGTACCCAAATTAAATCGTTATGTTTTCCCCACCACACAAATAGAGCTTTCTTTTGGTGGTATTTGATCATCTCTGCGGTTTTTATTTTTTGCGCTATAAACAAAAGAAGAGCGACAATTTAAAAAAAAAAAAAAACATTTTTTATTTAATAAATATCACAATTTAAAAAAAAAAAATTTTTTTTCCTCAGTTTAGACCGATATGTATTCTTCTACGTATTTTTTGGGGGGAAAAAAACGCAATAATCATATATTGATTGTTTGCGCAAAAGTTATAGCGTTTACAATATAGGTGATAGATTTATGGCATTTTTATTAATTTTTTTTTACTAGTAATGGCGGCAATCTGCGTTTTTTTGTGACCGTGACATTGCGGCGACACTTTTGACACGTTTTTGGGACCATTCACATTTACACAGCGATTAGTGCTATAAAACTGCACCGATTACTGTGTAAATGTGACAGGCAGGGAAGGGGTTAACACTAGGGGGTGATCAAGGGGTTAAATGTTCCCTAAAGTGTGTTCTAATTGTAGGGGGAGGGGACTCACAGGGGGGAGGAGACTTGTGTATTCCTCTGTACTGAGAACACACATCAGTCTCCTCACCGCTGACAGGAGGAGAATCTGTGTGTTTACACCCCCATCATTACACACACAGATCCACACTTCCTGCCGTGATCCCCGGTAATCGCGGGTGCCCGATGGCAATCGCGACCGTCGGGCACGGGGTCGCAGGTGGTGCCACTGGCGGCGCGCGCATGCCCCCTAGATCATCGGGAACCAAGGACGTCATATGACGTCCACCAGGATCAACGAGGGGTTCCTGCCGCCGTCATTCCCCAATGACGCGGTATGGAAGTGGTAATCAAAGGGTACTTAAACCCAAAATCTATTTTTCATCACGTTAATCTTCATCCTCACTGCATGCAGCCTTTTTAACCCCTTTATATTTTATAAAAAGTTATATAGAACGAAAAACGTAATTTTTTTTTATAAACCGCTCACCTGCTGGTCTGTGATCGTGAGATAAACTCGCACTGTATCCAGCACTGGAAGCTTGTGAGTGGCGCCCTCTCCTGGTACAGGCGCTTGGCTGTACACATTGAACAATAGAGGGAGAAAGTTCTTGGCAAACCTGCTCACTTCAGCTTTATCCGACTCTGCAGAGAGAAACGAAAAAGAAAAAAAAAAAAATTGATTGATGAACGGAGAACCTGAAGAGATGAAAGGAACCAACCGGGGCTTCTATGATCACAGCGAGATATTATAATTCTGTGTGCTTCACATCACATCTACATAAGTAGCAACCACCATCTGGAGACCTGAGGGAGATTGTGATGCGACTCAAAGAATATTTCGCCAGCACACGGATCAACGTCCAAACATTTAACCACTTGACCACCGGAAGATTTACACCTCTGCATGACCAGCCCATATTTTTGCGATACGGCCCTGCGTTACTTTAACTGGCGGTCGTGCAACGCTGTACCCAAATACAATTTATATCACTTTTTCCCCCCACAAAAATTTAGCTTTTTTTGGTGGTATTTGATTACCTCTGCATTTTTTTTTGCGTTATAAACAAAAAAAAAAAAAAAAAAAAAAAACACACAATCTTAGGTGAAAACGTTTATCAGTAGACGTCCTGGATTTTTATACCTTCAGGATCTGCGTGTTTTATAGCTCTCCAAGCCCAGCTATTCCCAACCAGGGTTCCATGGAGTCCTAAGGTTCCTTCAGAGATGTCCTTGAGCTGACCTCCCAATCTGATGGAGTCTTCATAGCTCCAGGTCCAATGCCATTTGACAAAACTAGACAGGGTGACATTCTGATTGCCACTGCCAATTGGGGTATTCCTCCCACTGATCCAACCAATGACCCCTGATGGACTAATGTTTAGGGGTTACCAGGGGTTTAAAAATTTTTTTTCCATGTTGAATGAATGAATGAATGAATGAAAACTTGTATAGCGCGGCACATGCGAACTGAATCGCCTCTGGGCGCTTGTTGTTCCTGTCTCCTTTGATATCAAAAGAGATGTGTCTTGACCTTTTTCCTAAATGCTAGGTGGTTCTCCTCCAACCGAATGCTGGTTGGTAAAGCGTTCCATAGTCTTGGACCTTGGATCGCGAATCTTCTTTCTCCTTTGGACTTGAAGTTGGCTTTCGGAACCTGGAGCAGGTTCTGATTCGTGGATCGCAAAACGCGATTGGAGTTATGAGCCTTTATTATTTCGCATAAATAAAGGGGGGCATTCCCATGGACACATCTATGCGTAAGACAGAGAGCTTTAAAAGCAATTCTGTCTTTAACTGGCAGCCAATGAAGGGCTCGCAGTGAAGGTGAGATGGATTCCCAAGGTTTTTTCCCTCCTCTAGGGCCCAAAGGCTGTGAAATGCTCCCCTAGACCAGTTTACATTCCTGCAGATTTTAGGGGTGCCTGACAAGGGCTACCGGAGGGGAAATCCGCCCCGTCGCCGACCGAAGGAAATCCGCCCCGTCGCCGACCGAAGGAAATCCGCCCCGTCGCCGACCGAAGGAAATCCGCCCCGTCGCCGACCGAAGGAAATCCGCCCCGTCGCCGACCGAAGGAAATCCGCCCCGTCGACGACGGCAATGGAAGGAATTCCCCCCCATCGTTGGAGTCAATAGGAGAAATAGTGCCCTATTGTTGGTGTCAGTAGATGGCATAGTGCCCCAAGGACCAGATAAAAGCAAACAAAGGGCCACACCTGACCCCGAGGCCACAGTTTGGAGACCCCTGTCCTAGACTGTACAGCTATTGATGGCCCTGACTATTAAGTTGTAAACATTGTATTCTTAATTTTGCATAAATGAACAACCCCCCACAAAACATAACTCATGAAAACCTGGCTCCTCCTACCTGATTCGCATCCCTTAGCGATGAGCGTACGCAAAGCCTGGCACACCGTAAGTCGAAGGTCCGGCCTATCACTGATTGCCATTCCCAAAGTGCGAGCAATTCCTTTGAAGGCAACGACCACGTCTGTGGGCTTGGTGCAGAATCCAGGTAACATCGTCCAGATCTGGGAAACAAAAATTGGGGGGAGGTTACTATGTTTATTGTGTGTTAAATTTTATAGCCAATTATATGTGGACACTCCTTCAAATGTTATAGAGGGTGGGGGGGGAGTTACTTTTACAAGAGCTGACCATCGGCTCTAAAAAAAAAAATAGTATCTTTATGATGCCTGCAGCCATTTTCCTACTGGGGAGAGAGGGAGAGCTAAAGCAGCGTCACTTCGGGGACAGAGGGAGAGCTAAAGCAGCGTCACTTCGGGGACAGAGGGAGAGCTAAAGCAGCGTCACTTCGGGGACAGAGGGAGAGCTAAAGCAGCGTCACTTCAGGGGCAGAGGGAGAGCTAAAGCAGCGTCACTTCAGGGACAGAGGGAGAGCTAAAGCAGCGTCACTTCGGGGACAGAGGGAGAGCTAAAGCAGCGTCACTTCGGGGACAGAGGGAGAGCTAAAGCAGCGTCACTTCGGGGAGAGAGGGAGAGCTAAAGCAGCGTCACTTCGGGGAGAGAGGGAGAGCTAAAGCAGCGTCACTTCGGGGAGAGAGGGAGAGCTAAAGCAGCGTCACTTCGGGGAGAGAGGGAGAGCTAAAGCAGCGTCACTTCGGGGAGAGAGGGAGCAGGGTCAGCTAAAGCAGCGTCACTTCGGGGAGAGAGGGAACAGGGAGAGCTAAAGCAGAGTCACTTCTGGGAGAGAGGGAGCAGGGTCAGCTAAAGCAGAGTCACTTCTGGGAGAGAGGGAGCAGGGTCAGCTAAAGCAGAGTCACTTCTGGGAGAGAGGGAGCAGGGAGAGCTAAAGCAGAGTCACTTCTGGGAGAGAGGGAGCAGGGTCAGCTAAAGCAGAGTCACTTCTGGGAGAGAGGGAGCAGGGTCAGCTAAAGCAGAGTCACTTCTGGGAGAGAGGGAGCAGGGTCAGCTAAAGCAGAGTCACTTCTGGGAGAGAGGGAGCAGGGTCAGCTAAAGCAGAGTCACTTTGGGGAGAGAGGGAGCAGGGTCAGCTAAAGCAGCGTCACTTCTGGGGAGAGAGGGAGCAGGGTCAGCTAAAGCAGAGTCACTTCTGGGGAGAGAGGGAGCAGGGTCAGCTAAAGCAGAGTCACTTCTGGGGAGAGAGGGAGCAGGGTCAGCTAAAGCAGAGTCACTTCTGGGAGAGAGGGAGCAGGGTCAGCTAAAGCAGAGTCACTTCTGGGAGAGAGGGAGCAGGGTCAGCTAAAGCAGAGTCACTTCTGGGAGAGAGGGAGCAGGGTCAGCTAAAGCAGCGTCACTTCTGGGAAAGAGGCTTTTTTCACTGGGGAGGTATCACTTACCTGCCACTGGAGGGTCTCATAGATTTTAGCCTCAAGGTTTCTTCCTGCTTGAGCCAGTTCACCAGCTGAAGAATAAAAACAAAAATTATTTCAGCAGAATAAAAAAAATTAAAAAAAATAATAATTTGGAGGCGTTCACAGGACTCGGATTTACTTAATTTGTATAGATTTCCTCTCACTTCCTGTTTGGATATGGGACAGGAAGTGAAGGGAAATATCTGCAACGGGACAGGGATGGTTAAAAAAAAAAAATTGAAGCGATGCCCCTCCCCACAGTTGCAGAATGCCAAAACCGCCCACATACTGGAAGTGCAGCCGATTTATGGGGGCGCTAAACTAATTTGCCTAACAGTGTAGCGCAAGCCGGCGGGGGCACTGTCCATGCTGCCCCAGGCCTGGGCCTTGTTGGCCTAGGCCAGGATACAGCATTAACTGCAACATATCACCTCCCAGTTCCCTGTAAAACATACTCGGGTCGCTTTTCAGGAGAGCAACAGTACCCGCTGAACTTCTGAATGAGCCCCAAGTTGAATTTAGCAGCACCCCAAGGCCCCTTTCACATGGGGGTCGCGGTAAAGTGCCGCTATTTTTAGCGGCGCATTACCATTTCACGGCGCTAGTCGGCCGCTAGCAGGGCGCTTTTACCCCCCCCCCCGCGCTAGCAGCCAAGAAAGGGTTAAAACCACCAGCAAAGCGCCTCTCCAGAGGCACTTTGCCGGCAGTATAGCCACAGTGCCCCATTGATTTCAATGGGCAGGAGCGGTATATACACCGCTCCACAGATGCGGCTAGCAGGACTTTTTTTTTTTTTACCGCCCTGCTAGCGCACCGCCAGATCACTTGACCACTGATTGGGTGTCATGGTTGTCACATGATTTCGGAGCCCTATTCTGCTGACCTATCCTGATCATTAGCACCATGACAGCTCAGTCATCATGCTGGGAGTGAACTCAGCTTTGGAACCTCGCCCCCGTCCGAGGATGCGATATGAGCGGCATGAAGGAGTTAAGCCCCGCCCCTCTTTTGTGGCAGAAAAACACAATATAGAGGGGCAAATCACCTCTCTTCTTCACAGTAGCGGCCAGCGGCAGGAAGTATCTGGTGAAGAATCCCAGCTCTGTGTTCTTCACATGATCGCGGATCACAGGCACCAGCCAGCTGCGGGGAAAGTCGAACGTCTCCCTGACAAAAAAATAAAAAAAATGTATAAAAAAACAAAATAAAAAATAAAACACACATCGATGAGATCATAATAACAGACAGATATTCTACTTCTATATGTGTAGATGAAAGCAGCTACAAACTCACTCAGCCAATAGACTGGTCACATCTGTGCCAACCCAGTATAGGCCGTTAACCACTTCCACCCCGGACCATTTTGTAGCTAAAAGGACCCGGACACTTTATTGCCATTCGGCACTGCGTCGCTTTAACTGACAATTGCGCGGTCGTGCGACGCGGCTCCCAAACAAAATTGGGGTCCTTTTTTTTCCCCACAAAGAGAGCTTTCTTTTGGTGGCGTTTGATCACCTCTGCGTTTATGTTTTGCGCTATAAACAAAAATAGAGCGACAGTTTTGGGAAAAAAAAAATTCTATTTTTTTTTTTACTTTTTGCTGTAATAAATATCCCAAAAAACATGAAAAAAAAAAGTTTTCCTCTGTTAAGGCCGATAGGTATTCTTTTCTTCTACATTTTTTTTTTTTTTCTTCTACTTTTCTTCTACATTTTTTTTTTTTTTTAACAAAAACATTGCAATAAGCGTTTATTGTTAGTTTGCGCAAAAGCTATAGCATCTACAAAATAGGGGATAGATTTATGGCATTTTTATAAAAAATTTTTTACTAGTAATGGCGGTGATTTGCAATTTTTATTGCGACTGCGACTTTATGGCGGACACAAGACACTTTGATACATTTTTGGTACCACTGGCACTTATACAGCGATCAGTACTATAAAAACACACTGCTTACTGTGAAAATGACACCGGCAGCGAAGGAGTTAACCACTTGGTGGCGCCGTAGGGGTTAAGTGTGCCCTAAGGAGTGATTCTTACTGTGTGGGGGGCATGGCCTGGTGCGACACATCACTGATAGTCGTTCCCTATGACAGGGAACAGGCGATCACCGACACTAGGAAGAACAGGGAAAGGTTTGTTTACACGTACCTCTCCCCGTTCTTCAGATCTGTGACCCGATCGCGGCAATTGGGTCCCGTAGCTCAGGACCGGGTCCCGTAAGCCCAGGAGCGGGTCCCATAAGCCCAGGAGCGGGTCCCATAAGCCCAGGAGCGGGTCCCATAAGCCCAGGAGCGGGTCCCATAAGCCCAGGAGCGGGTCCCATAAGCCCAGGAGCGGGTCCCATAAGCCCAGGAGCGGGTCCCATAAGCCCAGGAGCGGGTCCCATAAGCCCAGGAGCGGGCCCAGGAGCGGGTCCCATAAGCCCAGGAGCGGGTCCCGTAAGCCCAGGAGCGGGTCCCGTAAGCCCAGGAGCGGGTCCCGTAAGCCCAGGAGCGGGTCCCGTAAGCCCAGGAGCGGGTCCCGTAAGCCCAGGAGCGGGTCCCGTAAGCCCAGGAGCGGGTCCCGTAAGCCCAGGAGCGGGTCCCGTAAGCCCAGGAGCGGGTCCCGTAAGCCCAGGAGCGGGTCCCGTAAGCCCAGGAGCGGGTCCCGTAAGCCCAGGAGCGGGTCCCGTAAGGGCGGGTCCCGTAGCTCTAGAGTACGGCGGCTGGCGACCCACGGCTGGGATCTTAAAGGGGACATACCTGTACGCCCTTTAGCCCAGCCGTGCCATACTGCCGACGTACATAGGTGTGCGGTGGTCCTTAAGCGGTTAAAAAATATTAAATGTAATTTGAGATTGCAAAACAAAATAAAAAATATTATGACCGGAACCACGCTTTAAAAGGAAGACAGAAAGTAATGGAAATAAGTGTGTAACTTACTCTGTGCCGGTGATCTGTAGAGGGATGGCCTTCAGGACCACCTCTGGTCCCATACCCTCCACGGCTGCCCCCACGGTTCGGTCCAGGTCTCCGGTGTGGGGGAAGTGAGGAGAGACCCGGAGGTCAGCCAGGGTCTGTAGACACTACAAAAGAAAACCTCTCAGTAAATCAGTAAAGAACATTAGGAGGTCCATCACACCGCGGGAATCTTCTATCCACTCACCTTCTTCATGAACGGGTGACAGGACTTCCCGGCAACCTCAAAGAAGGTCTGCAGGACTTGCAGGACAAAGGACCAGGAGGAGTGGAATTTGTAGGATAATCCGTCTTCTACAAATCTAATTCATGTAAAATAAAAGTTGAAGATAAAGTAAAGCTGGAAAGGTGACTGAAGGTTCTCATCCATCCAGGAGGTATCAATAATTAGTCACATTCAAATAGCTCTGTAATGGTGAAGATGTTTTGCAGCTGCTCCAAGCCACCACCTCTTCATTTGTAATGACTGCTAAGAAGACACCCCAACATTTATACACCAAGGGGGAGGGGCTTTTACTAGTGGAAGGCATCAATCGGCGCCCTAGCTTTCCAGGAACATTGGATACATGTGTCCTGTAGTGACAGAACGGCAATCTACCCTGTTTACATAAGCAGACTGCTAGACTGCCCATGTACCGAACGATCGGTGGGTGTTGGCGAATCAGCTCATGCTGTATAAAATCACAGCGGAAGTGCGCCGCCGACGTCACGCACCCAAAACACAGAATCACGCACACACACACACACACATATATATATATACATATATTAGAGCTGCACGATTAATCGCGGAGAGAATCGTGATTTCGGTTCTCCCCGCCCACGATCTCCCCACGGGATGATCCGCGATTTTTCCGTTTCACGGTCGGTTACGCGTAACCAGCGTGGAACGCAAATGGCGCCGATATCGGAGCCGACGTCGGCAGCCTGCGCCGCTGGATGGATGGCCGGGCTGTACAACTAGCGTGGATCCATGCGCCACCCCCCAGTGGTTGCCGGCGGTACTGCTTCTAATGTATTAATCTTTTTGACCAGAATCG
Organism: Rana kukunoris; assembly: GCA_029574335.1. Lineage (NCBI taxonomy): Eukaryota > Metazoa > Chordata > Amphibia > Anura > Ranidae > Rana > Rana kukunoris. The sequence continues at coordinate 19,579 of JAJQKJ010002074.1, forward strand.
TGCAGCCCTAATATATATATATATATACACACACACACAACAGATTAAAAAATAATCATTTATTATTTAAATATAAACATTAAAAGTCAGCAGCCGTTTAAAAAAAAAAAAAAAGCACAATCAAAAAAAAAAAAAAATTGTAAATCAGCAACAAGTAAACTTATTACTAAAGCCGTGCTAGTTGTCATCATACAGACGTGATCACTCTCTTATTATAGTCCATAAGGCCCCTTTCACAATGGGGCGTTATTTAAGCGTTTTTCAGGAGCTTTGGCGTAAAAAAAAAGCCTGTAAAGCGCCTGAAAGTAGCCTCACCTGCAATCCCAATGTGAAAGCCTGAGCGCTTTCAGAGCCCATTTCACACTGCCAGCGCCCGAAAAACGCTGGTAAAGCTTCGCTAAGAACCCTTTTACACGCGGGCGTTTTTCAGACTCTTTGGCGTTAAAAAAAAAAAAAAGCTCCTAAAGCGCTGCAAAGAAGCTGCTTGCAGGACTTTTGACGCCCTGCCAGCGCCTCGGTGTGAAAGCACTCGGGCTTTCACATTGGGATTGCAGATGCAGCTTCTTTCAGGTGCTTTTTTTAACGCTAAAGTGCCTGAAAAATGCCCCAGTGTGAAAGGTCCAAGAGGAAAAGTTCTGGAGGACAGAATCTGTGTCAGAGTCCAGGGATATAGGGCTTTTAGGATATCCACCTCACTACAATTTACATTAGACAGCAGTACTTTCATGGCTCTCTATGTAGCAGCGTTTGTGTGTGTCAGTCCCGTCCACGGAAAACCAGCATCACACTACTTCCTCACACTGAGCAAAGCTTCGAACGCACAACGTCACCTCCTATTGCCGTGAGGTCACGTCCTCAGAGAAAGTCGAAAGGACGAAACGTCAGGGCGTGACCTCACAGCAACAGGAAGTGATATTGTGCGTTCCATGCTTCGCTCCAGTGTGAGGAAGTAGTGTGTTGCTGGATTTCAGTGGACGGGACACACACACACACACACACACACACATACGCTGCCACATAGAGAGCCAGGTACGGCACTTTTTTTTTAATGAAAATACTGCCGTCTAAAGGAAATTGTAGTGAGGTGGATATCCTAAAAGCACTTTATCACTGGACTCTGACACAGGTTCTGTCCTTCAGAACTTTTCCTCTTATGGACCATCATAAGAAACAGTGGTCACGTCTGTATGGTGACTACTAGCGCTGATATATATTAGGGGGTGCACGGATCAAAAAACTCATGGTTCGGATCACTTCTCGGATCAGAAAAAAAAAAAAAAAAAAACACAAAACAGGGGACCTTAAATGACACCGGGGAGTTCAAGGTCCTCCGTTCGCCACGACCACGCTGTGTGTAGACAGATTTCTTCCCGAAAGTAGCGGCAGGATGTGGAGGCGGTGACCGCCACAGGCAGCCTGGAGGCCCTTTTAGGGGAGGATGGCACGGTGGGCAGCCAGGGGAGCTCACCTAGGCCGACAAGATGGCCGCTGCTCCAGGAGGTAGGCTGATGCCACGGCCTGTTCCAAGGCAGGTGTAGGCTGCAAATGTGCTGCGGGAGCGCTCTCAGGGACTCCTGAGGCTGATCCAGGAGGGGAGTTTACTTAAAGGGGTTGTAAAGGTAATTTTTTTTCCCCTAAATATCTTCCTTTACCCTAGTGCAGTCCTCATTTACTTACCTCATCCTTCCATGTTGCTTTTAAATGTCCTTATTTCTTCTGAGAAATCCTCACTTCCTGTTCTGTCTGTAACTCCACACAGTAATGCAAGGCTTTCCTCCTGGTGTGGAGAAAGCCTCTCCAGGGGGGAGGGGGCAAGCAGGAGTGTCAGGACACCCACTAACATAGCTCCTTTATCTGCAAAGTAGAGAGAGTCCTGACTTGCCTGCTCGCCCCCTCCCCCCTCAAGAGGCTTTGTTCACACCAGGGAGAAAGCTTCGCATTACTGTGTAGAGTTACAGACAGAAGAACAGAAAGTGAGGATTTCTCAGAAGAAATGCGGATATTTAAAAGCAAAATGGAAGGATGAGGTAAGTGAAGGAGGACTGCACTAAGGTAAAGGAAGCTATTTAGGGGGAAAAAAAATTACCTTTACAACCCCTTCAAGGCAAATCAGACCAGGAATGCTAGTTCCAGCCGGGCCGGGTGGACCAGGATGGCACCACTGGTGGGGCACACGCTGCCACTACTGTCCCTTTAACAGAAGCCGCTTACCAGGTTTCTTCTTTACCCGATAACCGGCTTCTGTTTACATCCTGTGATCAGCAGTTATTGGCTGAAAGTTGATCACATGGCAAATTTGACTGGCCCCTTTACCCCGATCTGTGATCTGCCAAGTCCGAACGACTCAGCGATCATAGAGCGCACCCGAGGACGTCCATGGTCACCCCCCCCAGGATCGGAAGCCTGCACTGTAGCCGTCTTTCGACTATAGCGTGGCAAGAACTGGTTAATATGCAATTGGCCGCTTAAAAAAAAAAAAGTAAGGGTCATGTGACTCTGGTAAATCTGCGCAGGCAAAACCTTGGGGCAAAACATTAAACACAGTTGCCATAAATATAATGGGTTTCAGAAGGACTCACGTGAACATTTTATAGAGATGTCCAGCCGGTCCTGATACTGGAGCAGAGGAGACACTTCCAATGTCTTTTACGTGAGGGCCGACGCACTCTGTAAGAACCGACTGCAGAACAAAAAAAAGTTGAGCGTCATCATTGAGACCAGAATTTACATAGGTTGAAAAAAAAAAAAAAAAAAAACACAAATCCATTTGGTTCAAAAAAAAAAAAAAAAAAAAAAATTAAATTAACAGAATAGAAAACTCCATATACACAATGCTATACAGCAGGGCTCAAAATTGCAAGTCCTGAGCTACGAGCCAGCCTCAAGGGTTACTCGCCACCAGTTGTCCCACCCAGCCCGCCCCTAAACATGCTTGCATAAAATGACACTCAGACGTATTATGCAGAATTCAGTTATTAAAATATTAACAACTGTATCCATGCCCACCAATGCAGGTTGCGTGTGCCCACCAACGCAGCCATGTGCCCACCACGGAGCCCCTATGATCACCTTGCAGCCTACCTGTGCAGCTGAGGAGAGGAACAGGAGAGAGCCGCCCAGGTGATCAGAGCGCAGCGGGTGAACACGGCGATGACAGCTTTCATTTCAATAGCAGTGTTTCCCGCCGCGCAACGTCATATACAGATCCAGAAGAAGGAAAAAAAACAAACAAAGCATGCTCCAATTTTCTCCAGCTTGGAAAAAAAAAATCCCTTTCTGATCCCCCTAGAAGGCGATCAGACATGTTACCTGCATGTGATTGTGTATGCTGCATCACAAATTGTTTAAACTTTTTACTATGTATCTGAATGAATAACGTAACACACAGGCTAAACAGGCGCATCTATACTGGTATGTTGTCAGTGCAGAGGTCACGGGTCATACCGGCTCTGGTCAGGATGACATTTACCTTCAGGGTTGCGGTAGCTGCCGACACAACCTGCAGGTGAGGCGACAAGAGGCAGTTCATAGAGGTGGAGGAGAGGCGAGGGAGATGACCCAAAGACAGGTCACTTTGCAACCTGCAAACACAAAAAAAACAACGTTATAACATGCAACAATAAAACCGGTGACATCACCGAGAATTCAGCCTATCCAATCACTAGAGACCGGTGACATCACTGAGAATACAGCCTATCCCTTCACTAGAGAGCGGTGATTTTACCGAGAACGCAGCCTATCCAATCACTAGAGAGCGGTGACATCACTGAGAATGCAGCCTATCACTAGAGAGCGGTGACATCACTGAGAATACAGCCTATCCAATCACTAGAGAGCGGTGACATCACTGAGAATGCAGCCTATCCAATCACTAGAGAGCGGTGACAACACTGAGAATGCAGCCTATCCAATCACTAGAGAGCGGTGACATCACCGAGAATGTGTCCTATGCAATCCCTAGAGAGCGGTGACATCACTGAGAACGCAGCCTATCCAATCACTAGAGAGCGGTGACATCACTGAGAACGCAGCCTATCCAATCACTAGAGAGCGGTGACATCACTAAGAATGCAGCCTATCCAATCACTAGAGAGCGGTGACAACACTGAGAATGCAGCCTATCCAATCACTAGAGAGCGGTGACATCACTGAGAATGCAGCCTACCAATCACTAGAGAGCGGTGACATCACTGAGAATGCAGCCTATCCAATCACTAGAGAGCGGTGACATCACTGAGAATGCAGCCTATCCAATCACTAGAGAGCGGTGACATCACTGAGAATGCAGCCTATCCAATCACTAGAGAGCGATGACATCACAGAGAATGCAGCCTACCCAATCACTAGAGAGCGGTGACATCACTGAGAATGCAGCCTATCCAATCACTAGAGAGCGGTGACATCACTGAGAATGCAGCCTATCCAATCACTAGAGAGCGGTGACATCACTGAGAATGCAGCCTATCCAATCACTAGAGAGCGGTGACATCACTGAGAATACAGCCTATCCAATCACTAGAGAGCGGTGACATCACTGAGAATACAACCTATCCAATCACTAGAGAGCGGTGACATCACTGAGAATGCAGCCTATCCAATCACTAGAGAGCGATGACATCACTGAGAATGCAACCTATCCAATCACTAGAGAGCGGTGACATCACTGAGAATGCAGCCTACCCAATCACTAGAGAGCGGTGACATCACTGAGAATGTGTCCTATGCAATCCCTAGAGAGCGGTGACATCACTGAGAATGCAGCGGTGACATCACTGAAAACGATGCCCCTTAACAGACAGGCAGCACATGACATGCGTGTTCAATTGTCACATTGTGTCAGATTTTTTTATTAAACGCATGATGGGAATTATATAATATTTTGGGGATCTGATTTCTTACATGTATTTTCACACGTGCGATAAAAAAAAACAAAAAAAAAAAAAATACAACAATAAAAGCTGTAACGGGTGGAAATGTGATTACCGTGATAAGTTGATGTGCGCTTTCTCCATTACCGCCAGCCAGGCCAGTAAAGGCTGCAGGTCGTTCTCATTGGGCAGATAGTCATACAAGGCCTGTCACACAACACAAATACATACAGTTAGCACAAAGCACCATTACTGCAGACACAGGGTTTACAAAGTAAAAAGGTTACAAGTGTTTATTTTTACAAAAAAGAAAAAAAAGAAAAAGGGGGGAGTAAAAAACACTGGACACCCTTCCCCTCCCCCCGTTGTACTTTCCTCCGGAGTAGTGGCACCGACGAGGCGGCAATGGGCAGGCGGTCGCGGCACGACGAGGCGGCGGCAATGGGCAGGCGGTCGTCGCGGCACCGACGAGGCGGCAATGGGCAGGCGGTCGCGGCACCGACGAGGCGGCAATGGGCAGGCGGTCGCGGCACCGACGAGGCGGCAATGGCCAGGCGGTCGTCGCGGCACCGACGAGGCGGCAATGGCCAGGCGGTCGCGGCACCTACGAGGCGGCAATGGGCAGGCGGTCGCGGCACCGACGAGGCGGCAATGGGCAGGCGGTCGCGGCACCGACGAGGCGGCAATGGGCAGGCGGTCGCGGCACCGACGAGGCGCGGCAATGGCCAGGCAGTGGCATGATAGGCACACATTGGCAGCACTGGTGGGCACTGTTTGGACTGCACTGATAATCAGGACACGGATAATCGGTGCCCTTTGTATTATCAGTATAGATGTCCCTTCAAAGCTACTTTAACACTGCAGGCACTTCGTTTTAATCTCCCCCCCCAGCAGCCGAAGAAAGGGCTAAAAGTGCCCATGTCACGGCGCCGACGAATCGCTTTGTAGGTACATCGGCAGAGGTGCCCATTCATTCATCAATGGGCATGGCGTTTTGGGAGAGCGGTGTATACAATCGCTCCCAAGGATGCAGCGTGAAGGACTTTTCAGGCGTCTTGCAAGCTCATCGCCTAGTGTGAAAAAAAAAAAAAAACAACCCCACACTTAAACGAATGGGGAGGCGGTTTTTCGGGCTAAAACGCCGGAAAAATTGCCTTAGTGTGAAAGCCGCCTTAGAGAAGCCGGTTATCGGCTCTCCTCTCGCTGTCAGCATGTAGAAAGAAGAGAAGTGCGATACCCGGCTTATATCAGCTGTGATTGGACAGAGCCGATTACGTGGTAAGAAGCCTCCGACGATCGGAGACGCGGTGTGTCAGACTGCTGTGTCAGCTGCCGATTGGCTCTTTGTGATGAGCAGTGTCCTCTGGGCACCACGCCCGGCAGCGGGCGATCACGGGACAACCAGCCATCCAGCTATAGTGCGGTCAAAAATAAAAAGAACACAAAGATAGTTCTCTGCTAAGATTCCCCGAGGACTCCAGTGTATATTACAATTCGGGAAGATAAAATCGATACAATCTTTTACAGAAATCGGATTTCTCCGAACATTTACTCACCGTGATGATCTGGGCATTGAGCTCGGCGGACAGGGCGTTGGCATTAGGGTGAGCGCTGAAGAGGGCATGGAACGCCTGCATGGCACAAGCCGTGATCATCTGCAGAGGGGAAAGAAGAAACATTTACAAGTGAGACATTGCAACGCTTACCCTCCAGAAGATTTACCCCCTCCCTTTCATGACCAGGCCATTTTTGCTAAACCAGCCAAGATTTAAACCATGGACGGATTTAGTGCAGAAATAGCCGGGGGGGGGGGGGGGGGGTGGGTATGTAAACGGTATGGGGGGGGGGGGGGTATATAAAACGGTATGGGGGGGGGGGGTATATAAAAACGGTATGGGGGGGGGGGGGGTATATAAACGGTATGGGGGGGGGGGGGTTATGTAATCACTCACCACATGGTTCAAGGTCATGACCTTCAGTAACGTCTCACAGCAAGACTTGACCACACTGACAGGGAAACATGGCAGCAGATCCTTCAGCAGGGTCAGCATGTGCAGCGTTGTGGTGGCTTCTTTACTGCCTGTAGATGGGGGGGGGGGGGGAATGATACAATTATCTGAACACAATGAGTCCATAACAATCAGATTTCAGGTCTGTCGGCTGATCGGCGTCTGGTACCGCAAGGAAATTTATATTGCACCCAACACAGCGCATTTATAGAGGTCCGGGGTCAATGCAGAGGCACCTGCCAGATTCCCCTATACTGGCCAACTGTCCCGCCATTTAACTACTCCAATACCGGGCACTTTTACCCCCTAAAAAAAATAAAAAATAAAAATCGCAATAAGCGTTTATTGATTGGTTTGCGCAAAAGTTATAGTGGCTACAAAATAGGGGATAGTTTTATAGCATTATTATAATTTTATTTTTTACTAGTAATGGCGGCGATCTGCAAATCTCGTCCCTTGCCCCACCGTCACCCCCAGCTCTCGTCCCTTGGCACACGTCCCCCCCCGCAGCGCTCTCGTCCCTTACCCCACCGTCACCCCCAGCTCTCGTCCCTTGCGACACGTTTCTCCCCCCCCCCAGCGCTTTGTCCCTTGCCTCACCGTCACTCCCAGCTCTCGTCCCTTGCCACACGTCCCGTCCCCCCGCAGCACTACTCTCGTCCCTTGCCCCACTCCCCCCCCCCCCCCGCAGCGCTCTCGTCCCTTGCCCCACCGTCACCCCCAGCTCTCGTCCCTTGCCACAAGTCCCGTCCCCCCGCAGCACTCTCGTCCCTTGCCCCACTCCCCCCCCCCCCCGCAGCGCTCTCGTCCCTTGCCCCACCGTCACCCCCAGCTCTCGTCCCTTGGCACACGTTCCCCCCCCCCCCTGCAGCGCTCGTCCCTTGCCCCACCGTCACCCCAGCTCTCGTCCCTTGCCACACGTTCCCCCCCTGCAGCGCTCTTGTCCCTTGCCCCACCGTCACCCCAGCTCTCGTCCCTTGCACCACGTCCCCCCCCCTGCAGCGCTCTTGTCCCTTGCCCCACCGTCACCCCCAGCTCTCGTCCCTTGCCCCACGTCCCCCCCCCCGCAGCGCTCTTGTCACTCGCCCCACCGTCACCCCCAGCTCTCGTCCCTTGCCACACGTTCCCCCCCCCCTGCAGCGCTCTTGTCCCTTGCCCCACCGTCACCCCCAGCTCTCGTCCCTTGCGACACATCCCCCCCAGCGCTCTTGTCCCTTGCCACACGTCCCGTCGCCCCGCAGCGCTCTCGTCCCTTGCCACACTTTTCCCTCCCCCGCAGCACTCTTGTCCCTTGCCCCACTTCCCCCCCCGCATCGCTCTCATCCCTTGCCCCACCGTCACCCCCAGCTCTTGTCCCTTGGCACACGTTGCCCCCCCCCCTGCAACGCTCGTCCCTTGTCCCACCGTCACCCCAGCTCTCGTCCCTTGCCACACCGTCACCCCCAGCTCTCGTCCCTTGCCACACCGTCACCCCCCCTGCAGCGATCTTCTCCCTTGCCCCACCGTCACCCCCAGCTCTCGTCCCTTGCCCCACGTCCCCTCCCCCCCCGCAGCGCTCTTGTCCCTTGCCCCACCGTCACCCCCAGCTCTCGTCCCTTGCCACACGTTCCCCCCCCCCTGCAGCGCTCTTGTCCCTTGCCCCACCGTCACCCCCAGCTCTCGTCCCTTGCCACACATCCCGCCCCCCTGCAGTGCTCTTGTCCCTTGCCCCAACGTCACCCCCAGCTCTCGTCCCTTGCCCCACGTCCCCCCCCCCCCGCCAGCGCTCTTGTCCCTTGCCCCACCGTCACCCCAGCTCTCGTCCCTTGCCACAAGTTCCCCCCCCCCCTGCAGCGCTCTTGTCCCTTGCCCCACCGTCACCCCCAGCTCTCGTCCCTTGCCACACGTCCCGCCCCTCTGCAGTGCTCTTGTCCCTTGCCCCACCGTCACCCCCAGCTCTCGTCCCTTGCCACATGTTCCCCCCCCCCTGCAGCGCTCTTGTCCCTTGCGCCACCGTCACCCCCAGCTCTCGTCCCTTGCCACACGTCCCTACCCCCCCCCCGCAGCGCTCTTGTCCCTTGCCCCACCTCCCGCCCCGTGCACCAAATACACCTCTTACCTCCCGACTTTTCGATCTCCTGTACACAAAACTTAGCGGTGGACTGGGCAGCAGGATGGTGAGCGGGGGCGGAGTCTGTAAACATGAACTCGCTGCCCTTCAGGATGGAGCACACGCCAAGCTGAGCGGCCTTCCGCACCTACAACAAATCACACACACACAGAGGGTCAGATCATATTAGTACCCACAGACCTCTGAAGAGATCTTTTTCTAAAGGTCTCCCGTTTTATTGTTCCACTCTACAACTTACTTTTGGCTTTGCATGGACGGTGAAGCTCAGCAAGCCATGGTACACCTGCAGAGTGGAGGGATAACTCCATGCCGACAGGTCCTGTTTCCGAAGCAACACCGACAAACATGAAACTATCTGAAAAAAAAAAAAAAAAAAAAAAAGACACAATTATAAGATTGTAGAGTGATACATTCAAAAGAAAAAAAAAGTATATGAAAATGGACGGCGCCATCACTGTGCAATCTGTGCGCCCACACTATAAAAAGATGTATAAATCTGATAACCACAATATCTGAAAGTGCCTCCTATAAAAGGGTAAAGCCGGCTTTAGAACCAGTCTAACCCACTTGGCGCCCAGAGGCCGTCATGTGATGTCCTGGGATTTGTGGTGGGTATATCGTCACTAGTCATCTCTATGCTTCCTGCCAGCGCCGGACGATTCCTTCTCCGGGCCCCCTTTGGCACGGGAGAGCCCGGAGAAGCACCGGATGGCGACGGGAGGGGGATGTCCCCTCCCGTCGCCTATAAGAACGATCAGGCGGGGGAATCGCCGCTATGAACGTTCTTATCGTGCGCAGGGTCGCCGGCTGAAGACATGGATATCTGAATGATGCCTCTAGGTTGCCCCTATCATTCAGATATCCCCCGGCAAAGCCCAGGACGTCATATGATGCCCACCCAGGATGGGAGATCCCCTGTGAGGACTTCATATGACAATAGGCCGGTATTGAAGTGTTTAAACTACAGAAATACTCTAATAAATGTAAAAAAGTATCCACCATAAAATGTCATACGAGATGTGGGCGACGTGACCGGCTTCTCCAATATTCCAGAAACACGGAAAATCCCATGCACGGGACAATACAAGGAAACACGACCTACCCATCTAAGAGCGGAGGTGCTGCCGCTGGTGGCCTGTAAAGACATAATATCCATGAAGGCCTTCGACGTGTCCGAGAATTTCTTAATCAGCACGGGACCCGGAACCCTGAAAGACACCATGAGTTACTGGAAGTGAAGGACCGATCGTGACCCGACCACCACTGGGGGGGGCAGCAGACAAGGCAGACTTACCTTTTCAGAACCAGGTTCAGCAGGTAGGCAACGGCCGACAGCGACTCCGCAGACTCCACCGCTTCCAGAGTGGTCATCTATGGGGGGGGGAATCATTTATTATATTCTGCAGAGTACAAACAATGGAGGGAATCCCGCATTTCATTTCCTTATCAGTAAAATGGAGAAAAACAAATCAAACGCAAAAAAATAAAAAAGTTGCCTGGAGAAGCCGGATTTTCAGAGCCAAGCTTAGGAATTGCTTTATATCTTATGCCCCTGTTGACGGCTTTCTGAGCCGAAACGCGTCAGTTTTTGCTTCATAGCACCCCATACTGCTTTTATTTCTCATTTATTTCATCCTTTTTTTTGTATGACCATTTTTATTCTAATAAACCTTCAGTGGTTTTTATGACCTGCACCATTTGGAGCACTCTTTTGTCCGTTTCATCTTTGGAGTCTACACGAATTGGCCCATATCTACTCTGCAGCAGAAGGCCCACTGGCTCCAGGACCCATTTCACAGAAGTCATCGAGACAATTTGGCCAACTTGGGAGACCAACATTTGCCACTTTTTTTTGGGGGGGGGGGGGGCGGACACATGTTTCTCTTTACAGATACCTATCCCCAGTTCAGGGTGACCAGGCCATGGCAAAATTACGTCAGCAGCTGCCCCCCCCCCCCTCCACTTCTGGAAGGCCACAGAGAGAGCAGCGCACATGCGCAGTAGGGGACCCAGTGGTGAAAAAAAGGCTAGACTGCCAGGTTCCCCTACCTACAATGGCGGTAGACGACATTGCTGGACTCCAGGACAGGCGCATGTCCTATTGTTAAAAGTTAGCAGCTACACAATTTTTTTAAAGGGGCGGGGCAGAACTCGCTTAACTGACATGCAGCTGAACTCAACAAGGGGCCTAGTACATTTTTCCTAACTTGAAGATGAGTGCCCAATGAAACGGTGGTGGCAAATAGGGCAAATATGTGAGTGCTGTTCCTGTGTGATGAAATTACCCTGACCACTCTGTTGTCTGCTGACCACCATGTAGCCTGCTGAACACAGCGACCTGGGGATGGACCCGACAGCAGCCACCACACCGACCCTCGGGGGCTGGACCCGACAGCAGCCACCACACCGACCCTCGGGGGCTGGACCCGACAGCAGCCACCACACCGACCCTCGGGGGCTGGACCCGACAGCAGCCACCACACCGACCCTCGGGGGCTGGACCCGACAGCAGCCACCACACCGACCCTCGGGGGCTGGACCCGACAGCAGCCACCACACCGACCCTCGGGGGCTGGACCCGACAGCAGCCACCACACCGACCCTCGGGGGCTGGACCCGACAGCAGCCACCACACCGACCCTCGGGGGCTGGACCCGACAGCAGCCACCACACCGACCCTCGGGGGCTGGGGACCCGACAGCAGCCACCACACCGACTCCCGGGGGCTGGGGACCCGACAGCAGCCACCACACCGACTCCGGGGGCTGGGGACCCAACAGCAGCCACCACACCGACCCTCGGGGGCTGGGGACCCGACAGCAGCGACCCCCCCCGCCTCCCGGGGGCTGGGGACCCGACAGCAGCGACCCCCCCGCCTCCCGGGGGCTGGGGACCCGACAGCAGCGACCCCCCCGCCTCCCGGGGGCTGGGGACCCGACAGCAGCGACCCCCCCCGCCTCCCGGGGGCTGGGACCCGACAGCAGCGACCCCCCCCCCGCCTCCCGGGGGCTGGACCCGACAGCAGCGACCCCCCCCCCGCCTCCCGGGGGCTGGACCCGACAGCAGCGACCCCCCCGCCTCCCGGGGGCTGGACCCGACAGCAGCGACCCCCCCCGCCTCCCGGGGGCTGGACCCGACAGCAGCGACCCCCCCGCCTCCCGGGGGCTGGACCCGACAGCAGCGACCCCCCCCCCGCCTCCCGGGGGCTGGACCCGACAGCAGCGACCCCCCCCGCCTCCCGGGGGCTGGACCCGACAGCAGCGACCCCCCCCCGCCTCCCGGGGGCTGGGCCCGACAGCAGCGACCCCCCCCGCCTCCCGGGGGCTGGACCCGACAGCAGCGACCCCCCCCCCCGCCTCCCGGGGGCTGGACCCGACAGCAGCGACCCCCCCCCGCCTCCCGGGGGCTGGACCCGACAGCAGCGACCCCCCCGCCTCCCGGGGGCTGGACCCGACAGCAGCGACCCCCCCCGCCTCCCGGGACTGGACCCGACAGCAGCGACCCCCCCCGCCTCCCGGGGGCTGGACCCGACAGCAGCGACCCCCCCCGCCTCCCGGGGGCTGGACCCGACAGCAGCGACCCCCCCCACCTCCCGGGGGCTGGACCCGACAGCAGCGACCCCCCCGCCTCCCGGGGGCTGGACCCGACAGCAGCGACCCCCCCGACTCCCGGGGGCTGGACCCAACAGCAGCGACCCCCCCTTCACATTACTGCGCTAGACCCCTTTATAGAACCACCCCCTTCACATTTCAGTCCCCAACAGTTCCTGTTCTACATTGCGGAGGGCGAGAGGCACAGCAGGTGACACTGCAAGTGCAGGAAAGCGATGGACAAAGCCCAGTTAACCGATTGGTTGCTAGAATCTAAGTCTGAGCAACCAATTGGTTAACTGGGCCAGCCCCCCCTCCTCTGTCCATCACTGTGCTGCTCTTCCAATGTCAAAACAGAGCCATCGGTGGCTGAGGGGAGGAAAAAAAAGATCATCCTAAATGTCGCAACTGCGGTGGGTTCGGATGAGACATTGACTTGGTCCGGACCCAGACCGCGGTCTGCCGTTTAGTGATGATTAGAAAAACGAAGACAAATGGCGACCAATCAGAGAAATCACTCACCAGAGCAGCAAAGTATTCCGTCTCCGTCTCCTTCCCTCCCTGAGAGCGGATCACTTCCGTTACTGCAGCCAGAACCGCACAGATCTAAGAGACAATCAAAGTATCAGATCTATACTTTGTATCTGTGATAGAAATCCTACAAAACAAATGTTATAAGGGACATTCTTCCCACTGATCACCAATGTAAGGGACATTCTTCCCACTGATCACCAATGTAAGGGACATTCTTCCCACTGATCACCAATGTAAGGGACATTCTTCTCACCGATCACCAATGTAAGGGACATTCTTCTCACCGATCACCAATGTAAGGGACATTCTTCTCACCGATCACCAATGTAAGGGACATTCTTCTCACCGATCACCAATGTAAGGGACATTCTTCTCACCGATCACCAATGTAAGGGACATTCTTCTCACCGATCACCAATGTAAGGGACATTCTTCTCACTGATCACCAATGTAAGGGACATTCTTCCCACTGATCACCAATGTAAGGGACATTCTTCCCACTGATCACCAATGTAAGGGACATTCTTCTCACTGATCACCAATGTAAGGGACATTCTTCTCACTGATCACCAATGTAAGGGACATTCTTCTCACTGATCACCAATGTAAGGGACATTCTTCTCACTGATCACCAATGTAAGGGACATTATTCCCACTGATCACCAATGTAAGGGACATTCTTCTCACTGATCACCAATGTAAGGGACATTCTTCCCACTGATCACCAATGTAAGGGACATTCTTCTCACTGATCACCAATGTAAGGGACATTCTTCTCACTGATCACCAATGTAAGGGACATTCTTCTCACTGATCACCAATGTAAGGGACATTCTTCTCACTGATCACCAATGTAAGGGACATTCTTCTCACTGATCACCAATGTAAGGGACATTCTTCTCACTGATCACCAATGTAAGGGACATTCTTCTCACTGATCACCAATGTAAGGGACATTCTTCTCACTGATCACCAATGTAAGGGACATTCTTCTCACTGATCACCAATGTAAGGGACATTCTTCTCACTGATCACCAATGTAAGGGACATTCTTCTCACTGATCACCAATGTAAGGGACATTCTTCTCACTGATCACCAATGTAAGGGACATTCTTCTCACTGATCACCAATGTAAGGGACATTCTTCTCACTGATCACCAATGTAAGGGACATTCTTCTCACTGATCACCAATGTAAGGGACATTCTTCTCACTGATCACCAATGTAAGGGACATTCTTCTCACTGATCACCAATGTAAGGGACATTCTTCTCACTGATCACCAATGTAAGGGGACATGGCCCTGTGACGTTACCAGTCTCCAGCTACTTCTCAGCCTAATCCAGGATTGTGTGTAATGAGAATGTTTATAATCAATGAGCTACAAGTCCCATCTGCCACTGAGGCAGTCAGCTTGTAGTTGTGAATGAACTATGGGGGGGGGGGGGGGGGGGGGCCGGTGAGCGCTCTGGTAGTTCACGGAACTTTCCTGCTCTTTAGCAATTGTTTGCCCCTACAGTGAGGTATGGGGGGGGGGGGGGTACAGTGCGGTATGGGGGGGGAACATGGGAGAGAGCGGTACTGGAGCCTGACAATGCAGCCGCCATCTCCTGATTATAGGTGCAATGCTCTGCACATTCCTCTATTAGTAAAACAAAGAGCAGTAATTATTGCTTATTAAAGGCAAAGTTCTCCTCCAGCCCGGGTTGTCACCCACCTCCTTGTGAGCGGCCGAGTTGGACTCCCAGAATCTCTGGACTTTGTTGAAGGTGAGGTTGGTGCAGTCGGAGAGGCCGCTGAGGAAGGTGGCTCCGGATCTTTCTGTGACGGCCATTTCCTCCTCCTCCTCCGGCCTCTTCTGTATGGACAGGGAACCCGACTGCAGGTCATTGTGCAGCTTCACAGCGTCTACCGTCAGATCGCTCTTCCCTGGAGAACAGAAATATGAACATCAACCAATGACACGGGTGGGGTGTGAAGGTGTCGCGTAAGGCGGGGGGGGACGGGGGCAAAAGTGTCGCGTAAGGCGGGGGGGGGGGGCAAAGGTGTCGCGTAAGGCGGGGGGGACGGGGGCAAAGGTGTCGCGTAAGGCGGGGGGGACGGGGGCAAAGGTGTCGCGTAAGGCGACGGGGGCCCCGAGGTGTCGCGTAAGGCGGCGGGGGCCCCGAGGTGTCGCGTAAGGGGGGCGGGGGGCGGGGCCCGAGGTGTCGCGTAAGGCGGCGGGGGCCCCGAGGTGTCGCGTAAGGCGGCGGGGGCCCCGAGGTGTCGCGTAAGGCGGCGGGGGCCCCGAGGTGTCGCGTAAGGCGGCGGGGGCCCCGAGGTGTCGCGTAAGGCGGCGGGGGCCCCGAGGTGTCGCGTAAGGCGGCGGGGGGCCCCGAGGTGTCGCGTAAGGCGGCGGGGGCCCCGAGGTGTCGCGTAAGGCGGCGGGGGCCCCGAGGTGTCGCGTAAGGCGGCGGGAGGAGGGGAGGTATCGCGTAAGGCGGCGGGGGGGGGGGGGGGGTGTTACCATTAAAATCGTATGGCGGCAATTTTTATAAGGGGGAAAAAAAATAAAAAAATTTATATACATATTTTTAAATAATAAAATGAATAATTCTTATTTTAAAAATAAGAATTTATAATGATTGTAGCAGGGAAAAAAATTATATATAAAATTCTGCTACAATTATTATAAATCCATATATATATATATATATATATATATTTTTTTTTAAGTCAGAACTATTCATTGATTTAAAAACATTTTTTAGAATAATATATATATATATATAAATAATTATCAATTTAAAAAAATAAGAATTTAAATAGTAGAATATATATATATACACACACACACACACACACACATACACACACTTTTTTTTTCTACTACAATTATAAATTCTTATTAATCTTATTTTTTTAATTAGAATTATTAATTACAAAATTATACTACTACTATATATACTTTGTTTTATAATATTAAATGAATAATCCTCATTTAAAAAAAAAAAAATATTATAATCGTAAAAGTGAAAAAAAAAAAAAAATGGGGGGGGGTAATATTATCATTGTTATTCTAAATAACACCGCCCAAAATAACGATAGTGATAATAAGGAGCCTCTCTCTCTCTCACCGGAGGGCCGGCTGAAGAACCGGCTACGTGCGGCCTCCCGGTGCCTCCGCTCCACGGGGTTGCTGTCACTGCTGTGCCCCTTATTCCATCGCTTGACCTTCCCGGCCACACCGGAGCGCAGCTTCCCCGACTTCCCCATCACCACACCGACTACCGGGACTCGCTGTACACACACGTGTGAGAGTTACACCAATCACTTCCGGCCGGGGGGGCGGAGCTCTACGGTGAACACCGGAAGGACTGTCTAGTGAGCGCGCTCTTTAGGAAGTGCTGGCCTCTAGCGGCACCGGGGAGAATTACAGGCAGTGAAATGACACGAGACCCAATACAGGTAATCAATTAATTATACTTCTTCTTATTATTATTATTATTATTATTATTACTTCGTAATACTAATATTATCAAGTGTATTGATATTTAATATAATAATATAATTCATATCCATTTACAATATTCAATAAAAAAAAAAAACATACAGAATTGTTCATTTTTATTAATATTATACTAATATAAAATACGGGATTATCTATGAATAACCATAATGAATTTAATGACGTACAATAATATCTAATAATAAAAGGAATCGATCGGATTGATCGGCTGCAAGGGAGACCAATGATCGTTTACAAACACAGGCACAATTTTCTCAGTGCTGGTCATGTGACCTGCAGTGTAATAATAGAAGCACAGAAGAGTAACCAAACATTCTGTTACCATGGTAACATGACCTGCTGTGATGTCACAGCTGCAGCTGGTAAAAAGCCTGAATTGACAAAGCTCACAAATAAGGACGTGGCCCCTTTAAGACAAATCGTCAGTTATAACTGGCTGAAGCACAGAGAAAAACAAACATTCTGTTACCATGGTAACATGACCTGCTGTGATGTCACAGCTGCAGCTGGTAAAAAGCCTGAATTCACAAAGCTCACAAATAAGGACGTGGCCCCTTTAAGACAAATCGTCAGTTATAACTGGCTGAAGCACAGAGAAAAACAAACATTCTGTTACCATGGTAACATGACCTACTGTGATGTCACAGCCTCAGCTGATAAATAGCAGTGCAGGGGGAGGAGCTGTCACTTGACATTAGGTCTTGACAGCAGAAGCATCTCTCTTGCAGAGCTCCTGACTGATTTATTCGCATTTCATCACATTATCTCCAGTGATTGGAATTGAGAGTCGATTGATTGATTGGCATTAATTGTCTGATCGTCTATTACTAGTAATTGACATTTCCTGTCAGTTATTTTCTACAAGCAAAAATGAGGAACAGAATCCTCGTCTTTTTTTTTGTTCTGTTGGTTCGTTTGCAACTACACAGAAAAAATATCGTCATACATTCCCCAGAGGTCCACCACATGGATCAGGAGGGGCCCTCACATGTCATCGGAGGGCCCCCAGTCGAGGGGATTGTGGAAACAACACCGCAGCCAGCGGAGATTCCGCTGATTTTTAGAATCCTTTACCCATGGGCTGTACCTAGAGCCATCGTCAGAAGGGCCCCAGAGACCAGTATGAAGGAGGAGGAGCCCAGAACCGTCACCGGGGGGTCCCCAGTCGAGGGGATTGTGGAAACAACACCGCAGCCAGCGGAGATTCCGCTGATTTTTAGAATCCTTTACCCATGGGCTGTACCTAGAGCCGTCATCAGAAGGGCCCCAGAGACCAGTATGAAGGAGGAGGAGCCCAGAACCGTCACCGGAGGGCCCCCAGTCGAGGGGATTGTGGAAACAACACCGCAGTCAGCGGAGATTCCGCTGATTTTTAGAATCCTTTACCCATGGGCTGTACCTAGAGATGTCGTCAGAAGGGCCCCAGAGACCAGCATGAAGGAGGAGGGGCCCAGAACCATCATCGGGGGGTCCCCAGAGTCCCGCTGCCGCATGGAGGAGGAGGAGCCCAGAACCATCATCGAGGGGTCCCCAGAGTCCCGCTGCCCCATGGAGGAGGAGGACATGAATGGGATGGAGCAGCCAGTGGAGGAAACAGTGAGAGGAATGGAAAATGGCCGTCCAGAACCCATCAGCTGGATTTCATTCCTGACCCGTCCTCCATTCTGGTTTAGTTTGGCCCTCCTGATATGTTTTCTGGTTCTGAAGTACGCCCTGCACCAAAATTACCTCACCAGAACATTAGGATGCTATTTGATGTTCCTGGAGCTGAGTGGATTAATTTATCTACTGATTGATATCTGGATCATCAGTGGGACATCCTATGAGAACCTAATCCTAGAACTCATCAGCTGGTTTTCTTTCCTGCCCCGTCCTCCATTCTGGTTTAGCTGGGCACTCCTGATCTGCGTTCTCATTCTGAAGTACGTCCTGCGCCAAAATGACCTGGCCAGAAGATTAGAACGCTATTTGACGTTCCTGCAGCTAAGTGCATTCATTTATCTACTGATCGATATCTGGAGCAGCAGGGGGACATCCTTTGAGAACCTAATCCCAGAACTCTTCAGCTGGTTTTCATTCACATCCTATGACAACCTAATCCCAGAACTCATCAGCTGGTTTTCTTTCCTGACCCGTCCTCCATTCTGGTTTAGCTGGGCACTCCTGATCTGCGTTCTCATTCTGAAGTACGTCCTGCGCCAAAATGACCTGGCCAGAAGATTAGAACGCTATTTGAAGTTCCTGCAGCTAAGTGCATTCATTTATCTACTGATCGATATCTGGAGCAGCAGGGGAACATCCTTTGAGAACCTAATCCCAGAACTCTTCAGCTGGTTTTCATTCACATCCTATGACAACCTAATCCCAGAACTCATCAGCTGGTTTTCTTTCCTGACCCGTCCTCCATTCTGGTTTAGCTGGGCACTCCTGATCTGCGTTATCATTCTGAAGTACGTCCTGCGCCGAAATGACCTGGCCAGAAGATTAGGACGTTATTTGACGTTCCTGCAGCTCAGCGGATCAATTTATCTACTGATCGATATCTGGAACAGATGGGGACCAGGCTTCGAGAACACAATCCTTGAACACATACACTGGTTTTTACTTCTGACCTTTACTCTATCCTTGCATAGCTGGACACTCCAGATATGTGTTCCAATTATGAGGTGCGTCCTGCGCCAAGATGACCAGGACAGAAGATTAGAACGCTGGGCGACATTCCTGCAGCTGTGTGGATTCATTTATCCACTGATCTATATCTGGAACAGACGGGGGCTCATCGGCTTGATTTCACTCCCGACCCATCCTTCAGTCTTGCTTAGTTTGGCACTCAGTGTTCTGATTCTGAAGCACATCCTGCGCCAAAATGACCTGGCCACAATATTAGCGCTCTATTTGATGTTGCCGGAGCTGTGTGCATTCATTTATCTACTGATCAATATCTGGAACAGCATGGGGACATCCTTTGAGAATGTAATCCTAAAAATCATCAGCTGGATTTCATTCCTGCCCCGCACTCCATTCTGGTTTAGCTGGGCACTCCTGATCTGTGTTCTTATTCTGAAGTACGTCCTGCGCCAAAATTACCGGGCCAGAACATTAGGACGCTGTTTGATGTTCCTGGAGCTGTGTGCATTCATTTATCAACTGATCGATATCTGGAAAATATTCTTTAGGAACCTAATCCCAGAACAAATCAGCTGGATTCCATTCCTGGCTTCCATTCCATCAGGGTTTAGACGCCCAGTCCTGACATGTATTCTCATGCTGAAGCACATCCTGAGCCGAAATAACCTGGTAACAATATTAGGACTCTATTTGATTTTCTTGGAGCTGAGGCAATTAATTTATCCACTAATCAATATCTGGAACAGCAGGGGGACATCCATCGAGAACCTAACACTAGAACCCATCAGCGTCCTGCACCAAAATTACCTGCACATAGTAGTAGAGTATTTTTTCCAGACCAGGCAGCTGCGTGGATTAATTTATCGACTGTTCTATGCCTGGAACAGACTGTGGCCAGCCTTCGTAAGCATAATCCTATTCCTGCTAATAAATGCTGGTGATTGGTACCAATGGGTGGTCACCGGGCTCTGGTCAGTCTGGTCCAAGGGGTGTGTGGCATTAGAGAACACAGTCCAACCCGTACTTATAAATATTGTTACTGAGCACCGGTCAGAATGCTTTCTGGGGCTTATCACTGTGCTGGTGGTACTGCTCCTAATATATTTCAAGCCGTTCTACCGACTGTTCCGACCAACAAGTAGCAACATCACCCCACCAACAAGTGTCGCCAATCTACCAGCAAGTGAAAATGCAGAGAGCGCCATGGAGGAGGCACATCCTTGGAGTGATGAGATCCTTCCAACCACCCCACCAACAAGTGACACCATTCTACCAGCAAGTGAGGACACTATTCTACCATCAAGTGAAAATGCAGAGAGCACCATGGAGGAGGCTGCTTTTCCAATTCCCAGCATCGCACCTACCAGGAATAATGTGGACAGTGCTATGGAAAAGACTGACGTTCCCGTTCCCAGCGTCACACCTCCTCAAGCTTTTCTTTGGGCTAGCCTAAGCCAGCATATAGAGAAGCTTGAATCAGAAATGGTGATTGGGCACAGGGATATCTTCCCACGAAAGAGTGACATCATTCCACCAACAAGCAAAAATGCAGCGAGCGCCAAGGAGGAGACCCATCCAACCACCCCAGAAATGGATTACGGTCTTAGTCCACAATGGAGAACAGTTCTTGTCCATCCCAGCGGCGCACGTCGTAGGAATAATGTGGACAGCTCTATGGAAGAGACTGACGTTTCCATTCCCAGCGTCACACCTCCCCGAGTTTCCCTTCGTGCTAAGCTAAGCCAGCGTATAAGGAAGCTCAAATCAAAAATGGTGATCAGAAAGAGGAAAATCTTTCCACGAAAGGGTGACATCACCCCACCCAGTGATGTTATTATTCCACCATCAAGCAAAAATGCAGCGAGCGCCATGGAGGAGACTGACATTCCCATTCCCAGCGTCACACATCCTCGGGATCACAGCGACATCACCCCACAGAATGGTGGTCTCCTCTCATTACCGAGTTCCCTTATGTCACCAGTGACTGATGACATCAATATGCTATTGGATTCCAGCATTAGCCAACAAAGGGCAACACTGGCTGTTGTTCCCAATGTGGAAACTCGTAGTAATCAGACCCGTCTTCACCTACGGAAATTATTCCAGCTAGTGAAGAAGCGCAAGACACCCAAGGAGGACCGCCAAGAGTCTTAAAGTCTTTACTTTTCATAGCGCTCCAGCGCTATGGTGTCCCGGAGCCACTGCCAGCTTTGGCCAGGTGGCTTCCAGGTACCAATCTCCGCCCGATTTAATTGGCCGGGCCAACATGACGTCACTCCTGCGCAGGCGTGGGAGTTCAGATATCTCGGCATTGCCGGAGTTCTGTGTTAAGCTGCGTGGGCGCAGTTATTTAGTTATTATATTATTAATAGTGCAGTGTTATTATAGTGTGTTATTGTAGTGCAGTGTTATTATAGTGTGTTATTGTAGTGCAGTGTTATTATAGTGTGTTATAAAGAGCAGAGGGGGTACAGAGGTGGGGGTAGAAGAGCAGGTGGTACAGAGGTGGGGGCAGAAGAGCAGTAGGCACAGAGGTGGGAGCAGAAGAACAGGGGGTACAGAGCCTTTCCAAACGCATTAAAATACTTTCATTATTCAGATGTCCCAGAATTCAACTTCGTCAACGATCGATGGGGACATTTGCTGAACACCATCAAGGAATCGGGATCAGCCCGGGTTCAGTCTAAAACAAAAACCCGGGTCCTATATTTCAAATGAAACACAATAGTGGTAAAACCAAACAGACAAAAATGCTAATCTTACCAAGATTGTAAGTGACATAGGAGGACACTCACCTGGAGAAATCCGCTGCAGTGGCCCGCTTGTGCTGGTTGGGGGGCCAGTGCATAAGGGGCCACTGCAGTGGATTTCTCCAGGTCAACCCCTGAGTCTCCTATGTCACTTACAATTTTGGTAAGATTGGCAGCGACTTTGTCTGTTTGGCTTTACCATTATTTTGTTTCATTTGAAATATTTGACCCAGGTTTTTGTTTTGGTCATAGTGTTTTGTTTTTGAAAGAGTATGTTTATGAGGCCTGTGTTGGACCAGCTATAAGGGGAGGTTGGAGGCCGGTATGTTTATGAGGCAAGTTTTTGACCGGCTATGAGAGAAGGTTGCATACCGGTATGTTTTTTGAGGTGTATGTTGGACCGGCTTTGAGGAGAGGTTGGAGGCCGATAAGTTTTTGAGGCGTGTTTTGGACTGGCTATAATGGGAGGTTGTAGGCTGGTATGTTTTTGAGATGTTTGTTGGACCGGCTATAAGGAGAGATTGGAGGCCGGGATCTTTTTGAGATGTGTGTTGGACCAGCTATGAGGAAAGGTTGGAGGCCGGTATGTTTTTAAGGTGTGTGTTGGACCAGCTATAAGGAGAGGTTGGAGGCCGGTATGTTTTTAAGGTGTGTGTTGGACCAGCTATGAGGAGAGGTTGGAGGCCAGTATGTTTTTGAGACGTGTGTTGAACCAGCTATGAGGATAGGTTGGAGGCCGGTATTTTTTTAAGGTGTGTGTTGGACCGGCTTTAAGGGGAGGTTGGTGGCCGGTATGGGAGGAGTCTTTCCAGCTTTCTTTGCTGGAGAAATGAGAACTCTTCCCACCAGTGAGGTCCTTCATGGAGAAGTCCAAGGCCTCACTCACACGGAGTGTATGAATCTGTACCCTGTGTGGGGGCTGCACTTACCCCAAAAAGGACATTCATGTGGGTGCAGTTGCGCGGACGCACCCTGGGTGCGTTCGGGGCCGTGCACCGGCATCCACACAGATATCACATTGGGAACAGCCACTGCACCATAGATGACAGCAATGGAACGGCCTACATGGGATGCTGGGAACACCTGTGCATCCCTATTCCTGTAAACACGGCCCTCCCATGGGGTACGGATTTATACCCCCCGTGTGAATGAGGCCCAAGGATGAATGGAATATTTACCTCCATTGTGTTGCCAATTTGGGGACCACTGTACCCCTCTTTATTGTTATTTGGAGTGTTTTATTATACAAGTGTTATAGATTGTAGATTAGGAGAAGTTTGGATTTCTTCTGGAGGACTTTTGTGTGGACATCACTGATGTACCCCGCTTAGCGGGGGGTGGGCCTTCGAGAACAGAGGCCGCATATGGGCAGCACAGAGGCTTAGTGGTGAGCCTTGCAGCACTGGGGTCCTTGGTTCAAATCCTGACCAGGACACTATCTGCATGGAGTTTGCATGTTCTCCCTGTGCTTGCGTGGGTTTCCTCCGGGTTCTCCGGTTTCCTCCCACCCAATTAAAGACATGCTACTCTCTCTTCTTTGTCTTTCTTTCCTTCCCTCTCTCTCTCTTTCTTTCCATCATCTTTGATTTCTATTGGCCTTATAGAACAGAGGCCACATATGGGCAGCACAGAGGCTCAGTGGTTAGCCTTGCAGCACTGGGGTCCTTGGTTCAAATCCTGAACAGGACACTATCTGCATGGAGTTTGCATGTTCTCCCTGTGCTTGCGTGGGTTTCCTCCGGGTTCTCCGGTTTCCTCCCACCCAATTAAAGACATGCTACTCTCTCTTCTTTGTCTTTCTTTCCTTCCCTCTCTCTCTCTTTCTTTCCATCATCTTTGATTTCTATTGGCCTTATAGAACAGAGGCCACATATGGGCAGCACAGAGGCTCAGTGGTTAGCCTTGCAGCACTGGGGTCCTTGGTTCAAATCCTGAACAGGACACTATCTGCATGGAGTTTGCATGTTCTCCCTGTGCTTGCGTGGGTTTCCTCCGGGTTCTCCGGTTTCCTCCCACACTAAAGACATGCTACTTTTTGCGTTGGTGGTGCAGTGGTGAGCACAGCTGCTTTCTAAGCAGATGACCCGGGTTCGATTCCCGGCCAACGCAGTCGCCAAAATGGCTTCCTCACCTTCTAAGTGTATTGAGTCCCCGGGGGGGGCGGAGTGTTATACAGTGTTGAGTATATATGAGAAAGGAAAGAGATTTGTGGGACTTTATATGAAGCTCACTACTAAATTAGACCAACAAATGATCAGAATAATTGTATCATTACAAAGGGCGTACATACATACATACATACATGCATGCTTAGAAACTTTTGTCTGCTGGAAACCTGTCCGCTAGGCCGTACACACGATCGGACATGTCCGCGGAAACTGGTCTGCGGACATGCCTCCTCGTGTGTATGCGGCCTTATATACGAGATCCTGGGGTCAGAAATACGTCACGTCTCACATTTACAATAACAAAGTGCAATAACAAATTGTTATTTAAAGGTTTTTCTCGGGGGGGGGGAATTTTTGGGGGGGTGGTATTTCTTGGGGAGGTATTTCTGGGGGAGGTATTTTTCAGAGGGAGGTATTTCTGGGAGGAGGTATTTCTCAGGGGAGGTATTTCTGGGGGGGAGGTATTTCTGTGGGGGGAGGGACACCTCAGATACAGAATACAGATCCCCAGACAACACCCCCTAAATACACTGGTATCATGCAGGGGCCAGAGAGAGGACGGCTTACACATCTCCAGGATCGGGGGGAGGAGTCATCTTCAGGGATGATATAGAGGAGGCGGGAACTTTCTTCTTCAGAGGAGCTCCGCCCATCGATGGATCCGAGTCCCCAGAACAGTCACAAGGACGCCGGTACAACGCTCACTGCGCTCCCAACTGACCTGACAGTCAATGTCCAGGGTCATCACATGTGCATCTCCATGGCAACCGCAGGTCAAGCAGAGCCTAAGATTGCGGCTTCCTTGTAAAGGAGAGGAGGGGTCAGTTCTGCTTTCATTCTGAACTCCAGGAAAGAATGAAATGTAAACAGAGAGCTCCCCTCCCCCCAACCCCTCCACCCGACCCCTCCTTCTCTCCATCCCTGACTCCTCCCCTCTATCCCTGACTCCTCCCCTCCATCTCACTCACCGCTCATTTCCTGCCCCGATTCATAAAGTAAACAGAAGAGAAGAGGATGGTCATGTGACCACAGGCAGTGATGAGGACACCTGAGAGAGGACCCCAGGAAGTAAACAGAAGAGGAGAGGATGTAGGGTTGCCACCTTTTCATCAAGCCAAACCCGAACACTTTCATGGTGCACTGCAATTTTTTTGTAGGATTGTAAAATACCTGGGACACCTTTAGGGCAGAGGACGGTGTCAGTAGGGCAGAGGACGGTGTCAGTAGAGCAGTGGACGGTGTCAGTAGGGCAGTGGACAGTGTCAGTAGGGCAGAGGACGGTGTCAGTAGAGCAGAGGACGGTGTCAGTAGGGCAGAGGACGGTGTCAGTAGGGCAAAGGATGGTGTCAGTAGGGCAGTGGACAGTGTCAGTAGGGCAGTGGACGGTGTCAGTAGAGCAGAGGACGGTGTCAGTAGGGCAGAGGACGGTGTCAGTAGGGCAAAGGATGGTGTCAGTAGGGCAGTGGACAGTGTCAGTAGGGCAGTGGACGGTGTCAGTAGGGCAGTGGACGGTGTCAGTAGGGCAGTGTACCTCCCTCCAAAAACCTGAATCAGCTCTACTGAACCCAAGACCATACAAACTGTTCACAAAGTGGCACTGTGTATTCTACAAAAAATTCAAAAGCAATCCACAGGCACCCCACAAAGAGAAGAAAATAAATTAAATATCAGTCAGTTCCTGTGCCCCCCAATAGAGACTTCCATTACAGCAAGACAAAAAAAACGTACCTTCCAGGAGCCGTTGCAAAGATGTGTGTGAACCTGTTAGGGGGCGCCGTAGCCTGTAATATCATGCCTTCTCCTGCAGAAGCGTCCCCGGTTGCTAGGACACCAGTGGCCCTCCATTCACTGTCTCTGGTGGCATCGGCGCCGGCGGCTGGGTGGGGAAGAGAGCGTTTAGACAGTGCAGAGTGACCCGGCTGCAGGACATTAGCCCCGCTGGAGCGGGGAAAAAATGAGAGAGAAAGAAAGGGGGGTTTGCGTGCTGTTTGAGGGTAGCTGACAGAGGGGAGTAGCTGACAGAGGAGGGGGGTGGATGATAGAGGAGGGGGGGTAGCTGACACAGGGGAGGGGGTAACTGACAGAGGGGGTGACTGACAGAAGGGGGCTGACAGAGGAGGGGGTTTCTGACAGAGAGAGGGGCTGACAGAGGAGGGGGTTGCTGACAGGTGGGTTGCTGACAGAAAGAATGGCTGATGGGGGGTTGCTGATAGAGATGGGGCTAACAGGGGGGGGGGGCTGATAGAGGGGGGGGTTGCTGGCAGAGAGGAGGCTGATAGAGGGGGGCTGCTGGGCAGAGAGGCTGATAGAGGGGGGCTGCTGACAGGGGGGTTGCTGGGCAGAGAGGCTGATAGAGGGGGGCTGCTGACAGGGGGGTTGCTGGGCAGAGAGGCTGATAGAGAGGGGCTGCTGACAGGGGGGGTTTCTGGGCAGAGAGGCTGATAGAGGGGGGCTGCTGACAGGGGGGGTTGCTGGGCAGAGAGGCTGATACAGGGGGGCTGCTGACAGGGGGGGTTGCTGGGCAGAGAGGCTGATAGAGAGGGGCTGCTGACAGGGGGGGTTTCTGGGCAGAGAGGCTGATAGAGGGGGGCTGCTGACAGGGGGGGTTGCTGGGCAGAGAGGCTGATAGAGGGGGGCTGCTGACAGGGGGTGTTGCTGGGCAGAGAGGCTGATAGAGGGGGCCTGCTGACAGGGGGGGTTGCTGGGCAGAGAGGCTGATAGAGGGGGGCTGCTGACAGGGGGGGTTTCTGGGCAGAGAGGCTGATAGAGGGGGGCTGCTGTGAGGGGGGGTTGCTGGGCAGAGAGGCTGATAGAGGGGGCTGCTGACAGGGGGGGTTGCTGGGCAGAGAGGCTGATAGAGGGGGCTGCTGACAGGGGGGGTTTCTGGGCAGAGAGGCTGATAGAGGGGGTCTGCTGACAGGGGGGGTTTCTGGGCAGAGAGGCTGATAGAGGGGGGCTGCTGACAGGGGGGGTTGCTGGGCAGAGAGGCTGATAGAGGGGGCTGCTGACAGGGGGGGTTTCTGGGCAGAGAGGCTGATAGAGGGGGGCTGCTGACAGGGGGTGTTGCTGGGCAGAGAGGCTGATAGAGGGTGTTTCCCCCCCCCCAATAAAAAAATTGATTGCGCAAATACTGTGCGAGAAAAATAGTTGCAATGACCACCATTTTATTCCCTAGGGTGTCGGCTAAACAAAAAAAAGATATGTTTGGGGGTTCTGATTAATTTTCTAGCAAAACCATTTAGATTTTTACATGAAGGAGAGAAGTGCCAGAATAGGCGCGGTGGAGAAGGGTTTTAAAAAAAGGAACAAAATACAAAACGGCGAGAAAACGTCCAGCGATGGGTACAAAGTAAAAGTGATGACAAGCGAAGGTAGGGGGTGGTATTGGTACCCCAGTTGAAGTCCAATAGGACGGGTTTCTATACTTGCTGCCTATACTGCCCCCTACCTTCGCTTGTGATCGCTTTTACTTTGTACCCATCGCTGGACGTTTGCTCGCCGTTTTTTTGTTACTTTTTTTATTTTATTAAATCCCATTTTTGCCATTTTGATTCTATGCCATGCGGAGGCTTCTTTCTCCTTTTATACTTTACACGCTCGTCCCATCCATTTACTACCACTGGCAATCACTGTGAGGAACGATCGGACGCCATCTTGGGACGATCGTCTGAGGAAGCTGTGACACCGACACTCTTACCTGTGAGTCCCCTTCAGAGTCCTTCTAAACATCCGAGTTCCCTTCAAAGTCCTCCCTTACTTCTGAGTCCTCTTCCGAGTCCTTATATACACCTGAGTCCCCTTCAGAGTCCCCTCTTATGTCCGAGTCCCCTTCAGAGTTCTTCTAAACATCTGAGTCCTCTTCAGAGGCCTTCTATACATCTGAGTCCCCTTCAGAGTCCTCCCTTATGTCTGGGTTCCCTTCAGAGTCCTTATATACACCCGAGTCCCGTTCACAGTCCTCCCTTATGTCTCAGTCCCTTCATAGTCCTTTGAAAGGGACTAGAAGGACTCTGGAGAGGACTCCGATGTATAGGAGTTCTTGTATGCATCTGAGTCCCCTTCAGAGGCCTTCTATACATCTGAGTCCCCTTCAGAGTCCTTCTTTATGTCCAAGTCCCCTCTTTTGTTTGAAGTCCCCTTCAGAGTCCTCACTTTTGTCTTAGTCCTCTTCAGAGTCCTTATATACACCTGAGTCCCCTTTAGAGTCCTTTTAAAGGGACTAGAAGGACTCTGAACAGGACTTAGATGTATAGGAGTTCTTGTGTACATCTGAGTCCCTTTCAGCATCCTTTTATATGTCGGAGTCCTCTTCAGAATCCTACACTACACCACAATCCTCATCAGAGTCTTCCCTTATATCAGGGTTCCATCAGAGCCCCCCCTTTACTGTTCCACCCCCAACCTCATAGTTTAGTATCAGCCCTGCAGATTGCGCCCCCAGTAGGTGGAAATGAGGGGGACAGAGAAGCCGGCGTTGGATGAGATGACATTTATTTGGTCCATGCGGAGGATTTATTTTATGGGGTGTACATTTCCTTCTCGGGTTTCCCCCCCCCCCCCCGCTACATAGAAAATGAAACATTCAGAGAGAAGAGGAAGGAGATCCGTTGCGTGTTCTTCCCGGATCAGAGCCAGCCGTTGTCTGTAAACACCGTCCGTAATTCCTTCTCCTCCTGTTCTGTGAGCGGGAGAAGAGGGGAGCGGCAATGTCCTCCATGATACCCAAACCACTCCATCCCCCGCTTCAGGCCGGGGATCCCGAACCTGCGGGTCACCTGAAAGGAAGAGAATTCCCCAAAGAGATGAGATTCCCTCCATCAAGAAAATATACAGGAGAATCTCCCAACATTCAATTATCATCAGAAAAAAGATCATTTATTTCAGTAATTCAATAAAAAAAGTGAAACTCGTATAATTTCTATGTACCGTATATACTGGAGTATAAGCCGACCCGAATATAAGCCGAGGCACCTAATTTTACCACAAAGAATGGGAAGACTTATTGACTCGAGTATAAGCCTAGGGTGTCCATCTGCATGCCTCACTGTGTCCATGTGCATGCCTCACTATGCCATTGCCTAACTGTGCCTCACTATGCCCATGCCTCACTGTGCCCATGACTAGACTGAAGTTTAACATGGGAGTCTATGGAAGGGGTGCCCGGCTTTGGGGCTACATGTGTGCCAAGTTCTGGGTCCAGGGGACCTATGACCGGCCGGTACCGGGTCCCCAAAGTCACCGAAAAAATTACCGTTTAACGCAGGAGTCTATGGAAGGGGTGCCGGTTATGAAAAAAATCGTTGTTCCCCGGCCGTAGGACCCCCAGACAACAAACTTTGCGCACTTGTAGAGGAGAAATGGGGCTACATGTGTGCCAAGGTCCGGGTCCAGGGAACCTACGACCGGCCAAGTACCGGGTCCCAAATTCACCGGAGATTCACCGGAGAAATTACCATTTAACATGGGAGTCTATGGAAGGGGTACCTGGGTTTGAAAAATCGGTGCTCCCCAGTCCTAGATCCCCCGGACAACAAACTCTACACACTTGTAGAGGTGAAATGGGACTACATGTGTGCCAACTTCCGGGTCCAGGGCACCTATGACCAGTCGACGCCGGGTCCCCAAATCACCAGAGAAATTACCATTTAACATAGGAGTCTATGGAAGGGGTGCCTGGGTTTGAAAAATCGGTGCTCCCCGGCCATAGGTCCCCCAGACAACAAACTTTGCACACTTGTATAGAAGGAGGGGGGCTACATGTGTGCCAAGTTTGGGATCCAGGAGACCTACGGCCGTCTAATACCGGGTCCCCAAAGTCCGGGAGATCAGGCACACAATGGTGACACGAGTATATATACGGTAGATGTGTTACACAGAGCCATAGATTTCCCGGATTTCTTTCTTTTCATTATGAGGATTATGTCTTCCAGCGAGCGACGCCCCAAAATTCAGATTTTTTTTTCAAGACGCATTAACTCCTTCAATACCGGGGGGGCACTTTTCCCCCTTCCTGCCCAGGCCAATTTTCAGCATTCAGCGCTGTTGCTGTTTAATTGTCAATTGCGCGGTCATGCGACACTGTACCCAAACAGAGTTTTTATCATTTTTTCACCACAAATAGAGACTTATTTTGGTGATATTTGATCACCTCTGCGGGGTTTTTATTTTTTGCTAAACAAGTAAAAGTTTTACTTTTGTTTCGGTTATAAAAGTTTGTAAATATGTTTTCTCCTTCACATATGGGCACTGATAAGGAGGCACCGATGAGGTGGCACTGATGGGAACTTCTGATGGGCATTGATAGGTGGCACTGATAAGGCAGCACCGAGGAGGTGGCTCCAATGGGAACAGACGATGGGCATTGATGGGCAGCACTGATGGGCATCGATAGGTGGCACTGGAATGCAGCACTGATGGGCATCGATGGGTGGCACTGAAAGGGTGCACTGATGGGTTATTATGGGTGGCACTGCTGGGCACTGATATGTGGCACTGGCAGGCATTGTGGATGGACACAAATTGTCAGCTGCCTGGGCGCCAATTGGCATTTCCCTGGTGGTCTAGGGTGGCATACCTGGTGGTCCTGGCAGCATCCTGGTGGCTCTGGGTGGGCATCCGAGGGGGGTCTGCACTGATAAACAATCAGCACAGACACCCCCCCCCCTGTCAGGAGAACAGCCTATCGGCTCTCCTCTACTCACATCTGTCAGACATGAGTGAGGAAAAGCCGATCAACGTTGTTTCCTGTTTACATTGTGATTGGACACACGGGTGATTGCGTGGTAAGGAGCCTCCGTCGATGGCTCTTTACCGAGATCAGTGTAGCGGCGTGTCAGACTCACGCCTCACCACGATCGCCGCAATGTGCATCCCCCATGGGCGCATGTCAGCTGTTATCCTGGTTGATGTCATATGACGCCCAGTCAGGACAACTGAACCTCCGCCCCCCCCGTCATTCTGCTAAAGGCCGGACGGTAAGTGGTTAATAAAATGTGTATTTTTTTTATTACATTTTTTATTAAGAGAGTGTTGTGTCCCCCGAAATTCCATGGACTGCGGTCCAAAACAAATCTGTTGTAGCTGATAAGTAACTAGGACATGGCACTTGGTGTATTGGTGAAACCAGCGCGTGTCCACACTGCCACCCAGTGGTCTCCGTCTATAACTGCTCCCTGATATGTAGAGTTCTGGCTTTGGAGGAAGTTTCCTGTATACAGGAGAATCTCATAGAATTAAAATATCATCAAAAAGTTTATTTCAGTAATTCAATAAGTGAAACTTTTATATTTTATATTAAAGTGTGATAGATTTCCAGCATTTGTTTCTTTTGATTTTGATGATTATGAATTACAGCGAGCGACACCCCAAAATTCTACATCTCAGAAAGTGTGAATATTACATAAGACCAATAATAAAAAAAAAAAAAGTACTTTTAATACAGAAATGTTGTCTTAGTGAGAAGTGTGCCCATGTACAGTATAGGATACACTCAATAGGTCGGGGCTCCCTTTATATGAATTACGACATCAATGCAGCGTGTTATGGAGGCACTGCCGAGGTGTTATGGAGGCACTGCCGAGGTGTTATGGAGGCACTGCTGAGGTGTTATGGAAGTCCAGGTTGCTTTGATATCGGCCTTCATCTCGTCTGCATTGTTGGGCCTGGTGTCCCTCATCTTCCTCTTCCACAGACTCTCTATGGGGTTTAGGTAATACAGAGGAGATGATGGCCGCTATCCAAGCAACCTGGACTTCCATAACACCTCAGCAGTGCCCCCAGGCTGATCTCCCGCATTGATGCCGTAATTCATGGAAAAGGAGCCCCAACCAAGAATTGAGTGTAGAGTATACTGTACATGGCATAGGCGTGCGCACAGGGTGTATGTAGAAAATGGAAAAGGGATGGATAGCCGCACTCCAAGGAAGTGTGAAACGCGTCGGCTGTCCTTTCCTGTGGCTGTGTTTTGTTTTGCATGCCCATTTTTACCAATAAAGACAACATATTTGAAGTTTCCTTGGAGTGCGGCTATCCATCCCTTTTCCATTTTCTACATTCGACTTGTGCATTGTCAGCACCTTGGTTTCCTGAGAGGTTCCTTAATTGCCTACAAGACCCACCTGGAGCGGTGACTCCTTTCCCTTGGGCACAGGGTGTGCCAGGTGTGCCCAGGCACACCCCAATCACCCTATGCAAAACGGATTCCCCCCTACTGCCCTGGCTCCCATCTTTTCCTCCTGCAGCGCTGACAGCTTCCCTCCTCTCCTATTGGCTGTTGCTGCTGGGATGTTCTCTTTCTGAATGAACATTGTGAGTGATCGGTAGTGTGTATTTGGGGTGCAAACCCTAATGCTATAGGCTACGCACAACTATGGTACATGGACAGACTTCTCACTAAGACACCATTTCTGTAATAAAAATACCTTTTTTCTTTTTTATTGGTCATATGTAATATTCAAATTTTCTGAGATGTAGAATTTTGGGGTGTCGCTCGCTGTCAGACATAATACCCAAAATGAAAAGAAAGAAATGCTGGAAATCTATCACTCTGTGTAACACATCTTTATAGAAAATATACGACTTTCACTTTTTGAATTGCCCAAATAAATGATCTTTTTGATGATATTTTAATTCTATGAGATTCTCCTGTATACAGGAATCTTCCTCCGAAGCCAGAACTCTACGGGCCAGATTCATGAAAGGTTACGCTGGCGGATCGAGTGATCCGCCAGCGTAACAGTGGCTTTGAGCCGGCGTTTCTGTTTTCTGTAACCAGAAAACAAGAAACGCCGGGTTGAAGTTCCGATGCGAGCAGCGTAACTGAGTTTCGCCATCGCATCGTTACTTCAACTTAAAAATGGCGCCGGGGGCGTTCCCGCCGATTTACGCTCAAAAAATATGTTAATGAGCGGAAATCGGCAATTCACGATCGAAATCCGGCGCGACGCAGTGACGTTACGACGTTTCCGGACGGGATACGCGGCGCATAGATATACCTACATGGGGCTGGAGTATCCTATGTTAGGTATAGGCGTCGTCATCGCGTCGGGAAAAAAAAAAAAAAACGTCGCTTGCGTAAAACGGTCATGAATGGGAATGTGACGTCATTGACGTTCATTCACAGATTTTGGAGCATGCGCACGGGGATGTTTTGACACTCGACGCATGCGCAGTACGTCGGCGGCGGGATCGCGCGTAGTTAGCATACTACACGCCCCGTACCCGCGACATTTGAATTCCGCCGGCTCATTTGCGATGCGCTGCCGCAACTTTAGGAGCAAGTGCTTCGTGAATGACAGCACTTGCTCCTAAAAATTCGGCAGCGCAACGCAAATGAGAAGCGTTACTCCAGAGCAAAGATGCTCTGGAATACGTGAATCTGGCCCTACATATCAGGGTGCAGTTACAGACGGAAACCACTGGGTGGCAGTGTGGACACGCGCTGGTTTCACCCATACACCACGTGCCATGTCCTAGTTACTTATCAATCACAAAGGATTTGTTTTGGACATTTTGGGCACACAAAACACGCTCTTTATAAAATATTTAATATTTTTTTAATATTTTTAAAAAATACACATTTTATTAAAAAATTTATAAAAAATAAATACACATTTTATTAACGCACGTTAACTACTTCAGCCCCAAACAAAATTGACGTCCTTTTTTTCCCCACTAATGGAGCTTTCTTTTTTTTTTTTTTTTACGATTTAACTCTTTTTTATTTTTATTTTTTAAAAGTCAATTCCTCTGAAATAAGATCCTAAACATTCACCAGACCGTCACCGTATAAAAATGTACAGTGGAATAGAGATTTATTTTGGTGGTATTTGATCACCTCTGCGGTTTTTAGTTTTTGCGCTATAAATAAAAAATAGAGCGACAATTTTGAAAAAAAAAAAAAAAAAACAATATTTATTACTTTTTGTTATAATAAATATCCCCCAAAAAAGATATAATTTTTTTTTCCTCAGTTTAGGCCGATACGTATTCTTCTACATATTTTTGGTAAAAAAAAAAAAAGCAATCGCAAAAGCGTTTATCGATTGGTTTGCACAAAAGTTATAGGGCCAGATTCAGCAACACTTGCGCTGGAGTATTTCGATATGCGCCGCGTAACTGTGAAGATGCGCCATCGTTTCTATGTGCCCGTACCCACCAAACTAGATGCGCCCAATAACGGGCCATTTGCGACCGGCGGAACGTTCCGACGCCAGAGTATCGTCAGCGCTTAATTTCGCTTGGCGCATCAGTCGCGCCCATTGATTTCCCCTGCAAATATGCAAATGAGGGATTTTTCCCAATTCACGAACGGATTAGCACCATACGCCGGCTACATGCGCCGCGCGTATCTCGTCCGTCCGGCGCAAAGTTATTTCTACAAAAGGCTGCTTTATCTTTACTCCAGACAGCCTCAGTTCAGCAGGAGAGCAGCTACAGCAGCGTCACCGACTAAACTAGGAAGCTGAACAACCACACTTGCAAGGACAACACCTCTGTGTGCCAACATGCCAGGGGCAGTCGCGGTCCTAGCACTAGTACTGGGTCCCCCGGTACGGAGGAGGTGGGCACGTGAGAGGATATACCGCACGCGCATGAGCCTCTTTGGCATGGGGGATGAGGAGGTGTATCGCCTCTTCAGATTCAGCCCAGATGCAATACTTGAACTAACCACAACCCTGCAGGGTGACATCACCAGCCCAACACACCGCTCACAAGCAGTGCAGCCACTGGTGAAGGTACTGGCAACACTTCATTTCCTTGCAAGTGGATCATTCCAGCGTACAAGTGGAGTGGTGGCTGGGATGTCACAATCCACCATAAGCAGATGTGTGCACCAGGTTGTCCCTGCAATCCTCAGACGCATGTCCCACCAGTTCATCAGACCCACCACTGAGGAGCTGCGGCTGAAGGCAATGACAGATTTCTACAACATTGCCAGATTCCCACGCACTGTGGGGGCCATTGATTGCACACATGTGGCCCTACAGCCCCCCAGTGCCACAGAGCACATATACCGCAATCGGAAGCATTGGCATTCCATCAACGTACAGGTGATAGCCGATGCCCAACGCCTCATATGGCACGTCCGTGCCAAACACCCCGGATCCAGCCATGACAGCTTCATATACAATCAGAGCCCCATCCCAGCAGAATTCGAGCAGAACATGTATGGGGACAGCTGGCTGGTTGGTGAGTGACATGGGTGGCAGCCATGACTATCCCCTCCCGTGATGCACATCAGAAGTGGCACATGCACGACTAACATCCTCCTGTCTTTTCCCTTACAGGTGACTCTGCATATGCACTGGGACCCCATCTAATGACTCCTTTCCGCAACCCCCAAACCAGAGGAGAGAGAAAATACAATGAAGCACACATCAAAACCCGTGCAGTGGTGGAGCAAACATTTGGGCTCCTGAAGTCCCGTTTCCGCTGCCTGGATAAGTCCGGGGGGACCCTATTGTATTCCCCTACCTTTGTGTGTCAGATCATCGCTGCATGTTGCATTCTGCACAACTTTGCTATGAGAAAAGGCCTGCAGATTGACATGCGTGATGACCTGACCCCCGACCCACACAGTCCCCACCTGCCAGAGGAGACCCAGTCTGCTGATGGAAGAGCAGTCAGGAGGGTCCTCGCCGTAAGCATCTTTGGACACTAAACCAAAACATTGATCACACGGACAATGCACGCGTGTACACCACTGATGTCCCTAGATCACACACACCACATGCACATCGCATTGGATTAGCCCAAGTCCAGCATGTAGGACTTGGGAGCAGCAACGCCAGCGTCAAGGCCCCAATGATGTTACTGTCCATTCACACACCTTTCACACGTCATTCATACAGCCGTGGGGTTAACTTCACCACCACGGCCGAGGGTGACACCCCTTACTGTCAGGAGTGCCACCCCCTCACATTCACACACCATTCACACTGTCCCCTGCACTCCTGACCGTGTGCAGTTCAAAAGAAATAAAAAATCTCATAACCTGAGCAAGAAAATAAAATATAAACTCATAACCTGAGTACTAAAAAAAATAAAAATATAAACCAAATAAAAAAAAAACCCTCATCTGGGATGATGGGGGCTCCTCCTTGGGGGCACTCTCGGGCTCCTCAGCTGCCTGGAGGGAGTGGGTGGTGGTGGGGGTGTGGGGGCATCTTGAGGAGGCTGTTCCCCGGGTGGGCCACTCCGGGCAGCTGTTGGCTGCATGCCCTCCAAGGCCACTGCAATCCGGCTCAGATAGAGGTTAGTCTGGGCCTGCATCCTCAACTGGCGGGTGACGATGCCGCTGGTCACGCTGCCGCTGCCTCCCCTCTTCCCGGATGGCAGCAGTGTTGGCATGTACGGCTGCTGTCAGGTGCCATACATCAGCCTGCACCTCCCCCAGGCTGGTAACAAGGTTCTGAACACCACTGGGCAGCTGCGACATGGAGCCCAGGCTGTCAGCGACCCGGTCCAGGTGGCCAGCAATCTCCCCCATCTGCTGGGTCTGCTTGGCGTGGTCCAACACCACCTGGTCCTCAACCAGATCACACACCCCCCTGGTCTTCCGGGTGGCCTTCCTGGGGGCAGGAGAAGGTTGTCCCCGTGGGGATGGAGTCGCCCTTGAGGGGCTACCGAGGATGGGAAAGGGGATGACAGAGGGCCCTGCTGAAGAGGAGGACTCCTCCAACAATAAGATGAAGTCCTGTTCAGGGACAGGCTCCTCCACAACCACCTCTGCAGAGGTGGTGTGGGCACTCTCCTCCACCTCGGTATCTTCAGCACCCAGGGGCTCATCATCACGATCCCGTTGGGAGGTTGGGGTGGACTGGCCGCCAAGAGATGATGGCCCAGCTCCGTCATCTGTGGATGACACAAAGAAGACTCATGTTGGTGGTCCCACACACTTGGCACATGTACCCCCCCCCCCCCCCACATGCAACACACCAAATAGGGAATAAAAAACACTTGCCTGTCCTGGAGCCTTCCTCCATGGAGTCATATCCAGGGACCCCCTCCAACTGCTCCCTGTCCAGGCAGCGTGCGACCACCTCCTCCTCTGCGGTCAGGCTGACAGGACATGGGGGACCACCACCTGTGCCCCTCTCATGCCTCCTGATGGTGGCCACCTTGCCCTTGACCTTGCGCCGCAAGTCATTTATTTTTTTCTGAATGTCCGAAGCAGTCCGGGTGGAGTACCCCAAGACATTCACCCTGGCAGCAATGGTCTCCAGGATGCCCTGCTTCCTCTCCCGGCTGGTCTTCCGGCTTTTTTTCCCATGGAGTAACTCATTAACAGACTCCATTGCTGATATGATGACCGAGACCTCCTGGGAATTAAAATTGAGGTTCCTCCTCTCTTTGGGGGTAGCGGGAGCAGCCATCACTGAGCAAAAGTATCTTCCCTGGGGTGGGGGGAAACGGAACTACTTTTGCGCCGGAATGGCGTTTCCGCCTGCGCTTTTAAGCGCCCAACGGAAGGCATTGCGCTGACGTTTCCCGGGAAGTGGTGCCGACGGAAGTTGTGAGCATGCGCACAAGGGGGCGAGTGGAGCCGCACTCACTGCGCATGCTCCGTGGATGATGCGCTGAACGTAAGCCTCTGCGCTGGGCTCCGCCCATCATTTACATATGATCACACCCACTTCCACTTGCGTCGGGTTACGCCAGCGCATTATCGTTACTCTGGCGCAAGTTTACGCGCAACTGCTATGTGAATAACAGTACTTGCGCTGAAAGGGTCGTCAGAGTGACGTAAATGAGAAGCGTTACTCTGGAGCAAAGATGCTCTCATCTACCTGAATCTGGCCCATAGTGTTTACAAAATAGGGGATAGCTTTATGGCATTTTTTCCATATATAAATATATATATATTTTACTAGTAATGGCAGCGATCAGCGATTTTTTTTATCGTGACTGCGACATTATGGCGGACACATCGGACACTTTTGACACTATTTTGGGACCATTGTCATTTTTACACGGATCAGAGCTAAAAAATGCGCTGATTACTGTGTAAATGACACTGGCAGGGAAGGGGTTAAATACTAGGGGATGGGCGAAGGGGTTAAGTGTGTCCTAGGGAGTGATTCTAACTGTGTGGGGGGCTACCAGTGACATGACACTGATCACCGTTCCCGATGACAGGAAACAGACGATCAGTGTCCTGTCACTAGGCAGAACATGGAGATGCCTTGTTTACATAGGCACCCCCGAGTCCACGGGGCCCACGGGCACGATCATGGCGTCTGCCACATGGCTTCTTAAAGGGGATGTACGAGTACGTCCATTTGCCTACCGCTGTCATTCTGTCGACGTATATCGGCGTGCGGCGGTCGGCAAGTGCTTAAAAGAGATGTATGTTTTTTTTTTTAAGAATCCTACATACCTAGGTGGTTGGAGCATCGAACGCCGCCGATCATGCGAAATGCCAAATCAGCATAGGTGTCCCAGTCCAGCCGATGATAGAAAATTCGCTCTACAATTCACTTTTGTGTTTTTTGTTTTTGCGTTTCCTAAACCTTTGTGGTAATATCATGTAACATAAAAAAAAATTGGAACTACCGCCATTTTATT
The DNA here is from genome assembly GCA_029574335.1 of Rana kukunoris. Taxonomy (NCBI): domain Eukaryota; kingdom Metazoa; phylum Chordata; class Amphibia; order Anura; family Ranidae; genus Rana; species Rana kukunoris. The sequence continues at coordinate 58,312 of JAJQKJ010002074.1, forward strand.
CTCTAGACCAGTGATGGAGAACCTCGGCACCCCATTGGAACTACATTTCCCATGATCCTCATGCACTCTGCAGTGTAGAGGAGCATCATGGGAAATGATTGTGGGTTCGGCACACAGACACGACGGCGCATATTTGTATCTGGAGATATGTCGGCGTAAGTGCTTTGTGAATCCGGGCCTATGGGTATTTAGATACTTGGACCAATGTAGGTATGCATATAAATATACATATACACACACATGGATGTACATCACCACCTGCACATCTATGGTAATCCAAATAATAATAATAATAAAAGAATAGAGAAAATATAATAAATAATAAAAATAATGTAATTGCCAAAAATAATAATAATGCGATGTACACGTATAAGGAGTAGGGTGACCACATTTCCAAACTGCCATTCAGGGACACACCCCCTCTCTCACCTTCCTCAAAAAAAAATGAGGGGGCGGGGGTTAATGTAGTCTCGGGGGTTGATGGGGAATTTGGCGGCGGGTTATTCGTCAGGTGAATGTGCCACTTGCCACCAGATGCAGCCATAGCCTGCCACCAGATGCAGTGCCGCTTATCACCCATAGCCTGCCACCAGATGCAGTGCCGCTTATCACCCATAGCCTGCCACCTGATGCAGTGCCGCTTATCACCCATAGCCTGCCACCTGATGCAGTGCCGCTTATCACCCATAGCCTGCCACCAGATGCAGTGCCGCTTATCACCCATAGCCTGCCACCTGATGCAGTGCCGCTTATCACCCATAGCCTGCCACCAGATGCAGTGCCGCTTATCACCCATAGCCTGCCACCAGATGCAGTGCCGCTTATCACCCATAGCCTGCCACCTGATGCAGTGCCGCTTATCACCCATAGCCTGCCACCTGATGCAGTGCCGCTTATCACCCATAGCCTGCCACCAGATGCAGTGCCGCTTATCACCCATAGCCTGCCACCTGATGCAGTGCCGCTTATCACCCATAGCCTGCCACCAGATGCAGTGCCGCTTATCACCCATAGCCTGCCACCAGATGCAGTGCCGCTTGCCACCCATAGCCTGCCACCTGATGCAGTGCCGCTTGCCACCCATAGCCTGCCACCTGATGCAGTGCCGCTTATCACCCATAGCCTCAGACCAGATGCAGCGCTGCTGTCGCTCCCTCTGCATGAGCCACGTGCATTACAGGAAAGGAGTGGCGTCACTATCTGGAGAGTGAAGATCACACCAGTCCCTGCTGCTTGCCGCTGGGTGGCGGAGAAGGAGGAGGTGCCGAGGTGGGTGGGGACAGCAGTGCTGCACTAGGCGCAGGCCTCGCTCCCGGCCTCACTGTCTGATAGTACATTATCACTGGTTGCAAGATGCCAGGGAGTGCCGGCCCCCAGCAACCAGTTCCGGAAATGTAGTTATTAGTTAGTAGGGGGTGGCTGTGTCCTCTATTTCATTCCAGGACACTGTATTGTCCCGGAATGAAGGTGCCCGGGACCTGGGACAGACATGTTGATTGCGGGACAGTCCCGGGCAATCCGGGACACGTAGGCACCCTGATAAGGAGAGGAGAGGAAATGATTCTAATATAACATATAGACAATATATAATATGGGAAATCTCTATCACCCCTACTGTGTAGACAAGAAACCTTCTGGATTTATTCTTTAACCACTTTTCAACCGCCCTATAGACAAAGTACGTCTACAGGGCGGTTGCTTAACTCTAAGTGGCCGTTAATTAACGGCTTCTTAGAATCGCTGAGGCGCGCACACGGGAGCATCCGTAACCGCCGGGTACAGAGGACGCGGCGCATCACGGATCACGGTAAATTCCCGCTGATAGCGGCGGTTTACCACGTGATCGCTCTGTCCAATGACCGAGCGATCACTTGTAAACAAACCGGCGTCATTTGATGACGCCGGTTCCTCCCTCCTCTCTCTGTACCGATCGGTACAGTGTGAGAGGGGAGGGGAGGGAGCGGATGTCAGCGGCAGTGTTGTGGGCTGGATCTGAGACAAATGTAGTCACAGATCCATCCATCCATCCCTCCCTGCTCAGCCATCCCTGCTGCAATACTCTGCAATACTGGGCAATACTCGGCTGGGCATACTCTGGGCAATACTCTGGGCAATACTCTGGGCAATACTCTGCAATACTCTGCAATACTCTGGGCAATACTCTGCAATACTCTGGGCAATACTCTGGGCAATACTCTGCAATACTCTGGGCAATACTCTGCAATACTCTGGGCAATACTCTGCAATACTCTGGGCAATACTCTGGGCAATACTCTGCAATACTCTGGGCATACTCTGGGCAATACTCTGGGCATACTCTGCAATACTCTGGGCATACTCTGCAATACTCTGGGCATACTCCGCAATACTCTGGGCATACTCTGCAATACTCTGGGCATACTCCGCAATACTCTGGGCATACTCTGCAATACTCTGGGCATACTCCGCAGTACTCTGGGCATACTCCGCAGTACTCTGGGCATACTCTGGCAATACTCTGGGCATACTCTGGGCATACTCCGCAGTACTGTGGGCATACTCCGCAATACTCTGGGCATACTCCGCAATACTCTGGGCATACTCTGGGCATACTCCGCAATACTCTGGGCATACTCTGGGCATACTCTGGGCATACTTTGCAATACTCTGGGCATACTCCGCAATACTCTGGGCATACTCCGCAATACTTTGGGCATACTCTGCAATACTCTGGGCATACTCTGGGCATACTTTGCAATACTCTGGGCATACTCTGCAATACTCTGGGCATACTCTGGGCATACTCCGCAATACTCTGGGCATACTCCGCAATACTCTGGGCATACTCTGCAATACTCTGGGCATACTCTGGGCATACTTTGCAATACTCTGGGCATACTCCGCAATACTCTGGGCATACTCCGCAATACTCTGGGCATACTCTGCAATACTCTGGGCATACTCTGGGCATACAGCGCCCCTGTCCCCGTGAGCTCGCATGCAGAAGCGAACGCATACGCAAGTCCCGCCCACATATGAAAACGGTGTTCAAGCCACACATGTGAGGTATCTCTGCGAACGTTAGAGCGAGAGCAATCATTTTGGCCCTAGACCTTCTCTGTAACTAAAAACATGTTACCAATAAAAATATTTAAAGCGTCGCCTATGGGAATTTTTAAGTACCGAAGTTTGGTGCCATTCCACAAGTGTGAGCAATTTTGAAGTGTGACATGTTGGGTATCTATTTACTCGGCGTAACTTCATCTTTCATATTATGCAAAAACATTGGGCTATCTTTAATGGGTTTTTTTAAAAGCACAAAACTATTTTATTTCCTAAAAAAACGCGTTTGAAAAATTGCTGTGCAAATACCATGCGCGATGAGAAGTTGCAACGACCGCCATTGTATTCTCTAGGGTCTTTGCTAAAAAGCATATATAATGTTTTGGGGTTCTGTGTAATTTTCTAGCAAATAAATGATGATTTTTACATGTAGGAGAGAAATGTCAGAATTGGCCTGGGTGCTTCCTGCATGTTGGGCCTCTGTATGTGGCCCCGCTGTGTAAAAGTCTCACACATGGGGTATCGCCATACTCGGGAGGAATAGCAGAATGTGTTTTGGGGTGTAATTTTTGGAATGCATATGCTGTGTGTGAGAAATAACCTGATAATATGAAAATTTGATGAAAAAAAAAAATCTTGATTTTGCAAAGAATTGTGGGAAAAAAATTACAACTTTAAAAAACTCACCAGGCCTCTTTCTAAATACCTTGGAATGTCTTCTTTCCAAAAAGGGGTCATTTGGGGGGTATTTGTACTTTTCTGGCATGTTGGGGTCTCAAGAAACGAGAGAGGCTGTCAGTACATCAGATGTGATGAAATTGATCAATTTTCAGTAATTGGTACCATAGCTTGTAGACCCCATAACTTTCACCCAGACTAAATAATATCTATTTTTTTTTTTTACCAAAGATATGTAGCAGTATACATTTTAGGCCAAATTTATGAAGAAAAAATACTTTTTTGCAAAATTTTATAATAGAAATTAATTTTTTTTTTCATTTAGAGCAAAAAAAATAAAAACCGCAGAGGTGATCAAATACCACCAAAAGAAAGCTCTATTTGTGGAAAAAAAAGGACAGAAATTTCATTTGGTTACAGTGTTGTATGACTGAGTTATTGTCATTCAAACTGTGAGAGCAACGAAAGCTAAAAATTGGTCTGGTTATTAAGGGGGTTTAAGTGCCCAGTGGTCAAGTGGTTAAAATATATTACATTTTTTTTGTATCAAAAATAAATTTAAAAAAGAGGGGGTTGCAATCTGGGGGCCTGGGGGCCTCCGGGCCCTTGGGGACCTCTACAAAAAAAAAAAATTGACCCTTTAATAAAAAATTTAATAAAAATATATTAAAAAATATATATTTTTATAAAAAATAAATGAAAAAAGAGGGGGTTGCCATCTGGGGCCCTGGGGACCTGCGGACCCCTAAAAAATAATAAAAGAAAAAAAAATTGGCCCTTTAATAAAAAGTAAAAGAAAAATATATTAAAAGTAGGGCTGTGACTGATTAAAATTTTTGTGTTCGATTAATCGTTTTTTTTTTTAATCGATTAATCGACTAATTTCGATTAATTAACGCACATACAGATACAACTACTTTTAGCTGATCTCCTTGCATTGCAACTCTGCATTAGTCAGTGGTAAATGTGGAGGGGGCAGCATGGGGGCAGATGTGTATATTACAGCATCTACCCCCATGCTGTAATATACACATCTGCCCCCAGGGGTGGTAGGGGGGGTTAGACACAGCCAGGGGCGGTAGGGAGGGGGTTAGACACAGCCAGGGGCGGTAGGGAGGGGGTTAGACACAGCCAGGGGAGCAGTGTGACAGGTGGGGGGAGCAGTTTGTCAAAGGGGGGGGCAGTGTGACAGGTGGGGAGCAGTTCTGGGGGGCAGTGTGACAGGTGGGGAAGCAGTTTCTGGGGGGCAGTGTGACAGGTGGGGGAGCAGTTTCTGGGGGGGCAGTTCTGGGGGGGTAGTGTGTCAGGTGGGGGAGCAGTGCGACATGTGGGGGAGCAGTTCTGGGGGGGCAGTGTGACAGCTGGGGGAGCAGTTCTGGGGGGGGCAGTATGTCAGGTGGGGAAGCAGTGTGTCAGGTGGGGAAGCAGTGTGACAGGTGGGGGAGCAGTTCTGGGGGGGGCAGTATGTCAGGTGGGGAAGCAGTGTGTCAGGTGGGGAAGCAGTGTGTCAGGTGGGGAAGCAGTGTGGCAGGTGGGGAAGCAGTGTGACAGGTGGGGAAGCAGTGTGACAGGTGGGGAAGCAGTGTGACAGGTGGGGGAGCAGTTCTGGGGGGGCAGTGTGACAGGTGGGGAAGCAGTGTGTCAGGTGGGGAAGCAGTGTGACAGGTGGGGGAGCAGTTCTGGGGGGGGGCAGTATGTCAGGTGGGGAAGCAGTGTGTCAGGTGGGGAAGCAGTGTGTCAGGTGGGGAAGCAGTGTGACAGGTGGGGAAGCAGTGTGACAGGTGGGGAAGCAGTGTGACAGGTGGGGAAGCAGTGTGACAGGTGGGGGAGCAGTTCTGGGGGGGGGCAGTATGTCAGGTGGGGAAGCAGTGTGTCAGGTGGGGAAGCAGTGTGACAGGTGGGGGAGCAGTTCTGGGGGGGGGGGCAGTATGTCAGGTGGGGAAGCAGTGTGACAGGTGGGGAAGCAGTGTGTCAGGTGGGGAAGCAGTGTGACAGGTGGGGAAGCAGTGTGACAGGTGGGGAAGCAGTGTGACAGGTGGGGAAGCAGTGTGACAGGTGGGGGAGCAGTTCTGGGGGGGCAGTGTGTCAGGTAGGGGAGCAGTTCTGGGGGGGGCAGTGTGACAGGTGGAGGAGCAGTTCTGGGGGGGCAGTGTGTCAGGTAGGGGAGCAGTTCTGGGGGGGGCAGTGTGACAGGTAGGGGAGCAGTTCTGGGGGGGGCAGTGTGACAGGTGGAGGAGCAGTGTGTCAGGTGGGGGAGCAGTGTGTCAGGTAGGGGAGCAGTTCTGGGGGGCAGTGTGTCAGGTGGGGAAGCAGTGTGACAGGTGGGGAAGCAGTGTGACAGGTGGGGGAGCAGTTCTGGGGGGCAGTGTGTCAGGTAGGGGAGCAGTTCTGGGGGGGGCAGTGTGACAGGTGGAGGAGCAGTGTGTCAGGTGGGGGAGCAGTGTGTCAGGTAGGGGAGCAGTTCTGGGGGGCAGTGTGTCAGGTAGGGGAGCAGTTCTGGGGGGGCAGTGTGTCAGGTGGGGAAGCAGTTCTGGGGGGGGGCAGTGTGTCAGGTGGGGAAGCAGTTCTGGGGGGGGCAGTGTGTCAGGTGGGGGGGCAGTGTGACATTTGGGGGAGCAGACAGGTGGGGGAGCAGTGTGTCAGGTGGGGGAGCAGTGTGTCAGGTGGGGTAGCAGTTCTGGGGGGGGGCAGTGTGTCAGGTGGGGGAGCAGTGTGTCAGGTGAAGGAGCAGTGTGACGGGGAGAAGTGTGACATATAATACAGCTCATCCGACATCACATACACAGCTCTCTGTGCACCAGCATTACCTTCTCCCCAGCAGCTGCAGCACTGCCTCGCACATCTCTCCCTCCACCTGTTCACGGCTCAGCCTCCTGTTCTCATCTTGGGTGTCCCAGCCAGGTCCCGCAGCACCACCACCAGCACAATCCCCCCTGCCGCCTCCTGCTCCACCAGTCCACCATACCTAGAGCGAGGAAACCCGGAAGTACCCGGAAGTAGCGCGGAGCTACATGTAGGGGAACTTGGCGCTGAGGGGGGAGAAGGAGGATGCCGGATGCTGCGGGTGATGATGACGTCGGCGCGCCGCTACTTGCTTGCCGCCGGGTGGACCAAGATGGCCGCGGCTCCGGAGCTAGGCCGAAGCCGCGGTCTTTCCTATCGGCGAGACCGCGGAGCTCACTCCGCGGATCGTCGATCAAAATTTTTTTCGTCGATCAAAGAAATTAACGATTAATCGAACAATTAATCGTTAATTTCCGCAGCCCTAATTAAAAGATATATATTTTTATAAAAAATAAATAAAAAAAGAGGGGGTTGCCATCTGGGGCCCTGGGGGCCCCTTACAGGTGTAATGCCTGTACCCCCCTGATGGCAGCCCTGGGTAGGTCAGAGTTGCTAGTGTAGGTAGGTCAGTGTAGGTAGGTCAGTGTAGGTAGATTAGGTAGGTCAGTGTAGGTAGGTCAGTGTAGGTAGGTCAGTGTAGGTAGGTCAGGTAGGTCAGTGTAGGTAGGTCAGTGTAGGTAGGTTAGTGTAGGTAGGTTAGGTAGGTCAGTGTAGGTAGGTCAGTGTAGGTAGATTAGGTAGGTCAGTGTAGGTACGTCAGTGTAGGTAGGTCAGTGTAGGTAGGTCAGGTAGGTCAGTGTAGGTAGGTCAGTGTAGGTAGGTTAGGTAGGTCAGTGTAGGTAGGTAGGTCACAGACCAGCCCAATAATCCTGCGCGTGTCACATAAACCCCCCCCCCCCTGCTTTCTGGCCTTGGACTTCGGGCTGAAGCCCCTGGACTTTTTCCACCTACCTTCACCCTGTATATATATATTTTTGGTATATCTATATATATATATATATATATATATATATATATATAAAAACCAAAATATATCTAGAAAAAAATCAAAAAGGTTTAAAAAAATAAACCCTGCTGGGTACTGAATGAATGAATGAAAAACGTATATAGCGCGGTACATGCGAACTGAATCGCCTCTGGGCGCTCGTTGTTTCTGTCTCTCTGGTCAACAAAAGAGAAGAGTTTTTCTCTGTCTTCTGAAGCTCAGGTGGTTTTCCTCCAACCGAATGCTGGTTGGTTAAAGCGTTCCATAGTCTGGGACCTTGGCCTGCAAACCTTCTTTCTCCTTTGGACTTGTATCTGGCTTTGGGTACCTTGACCAGATTTTGGTCGGTGGATCGCAGAACGCGATTCGGGATTGTGGGCTTCTATCTTTTCGCATAGATATTGCGGAGCCTTCCCATGGATGCACTTATGTGTCAGACAGAGTACCTTGAAAGCAATTCTGTCTTTTACTGGTAACCAGTGAAGGGATCTCAGAGAAGGTGAGATTGATTCCCACGTTTTTTTTCCCAGTCACAAGTCTGGCGGCCGTATTTTGAACAACTTGCAGACGAGCGATTTGGTACTTGGGGAGTCCGAGGTAAAGGGCATTTGCATAGTCCAGTCTGGAGTTCACAATTGTTCCCACCACGACTGCTACGTCTTCTTTGGGGATAAAGGGATTAAGTCTGCGTAGTAGGCGCAGCAGATGGTGAGATCCGCTGACTACTGACCCTATTTGTGCGTCCATTGTCATGTAGGTGTCAAAGATGACCCCGAGACTTTTGACTTTGGCGCTAGGGGTGATGATTTGGCCCAGAATGGGCGGGGGGGGGGGGTCCAGGTTGTTGCCAGCTGA